>CAMRHE010001234.1:0-160420 GCA_947044405.1 Leptodactylus fallax
GACACCCGGCGAGAAGGAGGTGGGGCTGCCAACCCCTGGCGAGGAGGAGGCGGGGCTGCCGACACCCGGCGAGGAGGCGGAGGGAGTTTACTCACTTTCCCTTTGAGGAGTGCTTGGCGGTAATTTTATCCGTCTCTTTGCGTCCTAACTGCAGATCATGTCTTCCCTCGATGGATCCCGTCTGAATCCCTTTCTCCGGGTCCCACATGGTGATCTGACCGTCCATAGAAGACACTGCCAATTCACCGCCATCTGGACGGAAAGTGACCGCCAGGGCTGAGTAAGAGATAGGATTAGTGGTCATCACCATGAGGATGGCTGGTCAGAGCACCTGCCTGATACAACCATCACCGCCATCTAGCTGTTATTGTAACCTGAGATCATGTCATGACAAACCACCATATTTATGTGGGAGGAGACTGAATATTTATATTGCGGTGGCTCCACCTCCTCCACCCTCAAATATGATGGAAGACGAGCCACGTCATGTAACAGACACTAAAGGTGCACGAAGGTCACATGACTAAGGCCAACATTACATACAAGTCTATATAGCAGCGACTGAGCAGAGGGCGGCCATTGTGATCTCTACAAGGTAGCAAAGTGCTGGGTGTCATCACCAGCTCAGCGTGTAGAATCCATCGCACTCATCCTCTACTTACCGTCTGCGGTCAGACTCAGGGTCTCCGTCGTCCTCCAGCTGTCCGTCATGTTCCAGAGCCTAACAGTCCGGTCCCAGAGGCGGTGGCCAGAACAGACTTCCAGGGGTTAAACACCACGCCACTAACCGGCCCTTCGTGTCCAGCTAAGACCTGATGGAGAGAGATGCAGAGCTCGGTACTAGTCCTACAGAGGGGGTGTGGCTACAGCTAGGGGGAGGGGCCACGATGACAGCCAAGTCCTGTCTATACATTTGGGATGTTTAATACATTTTCCGCACTCACGTCCAGGAGTCTCCCGGTCTGCATGCTCCACACATAAACCTCAAAGGAGTCCTGGGCCCCGGCACACACGATGTCGCCACTACCGTCCACAGCCAGGCAAGAGAACTGGGCCGGCCGGGGGAGACGTGAACGTCCTGAAGTTACGATACCTGCAATGAGACTGACCAGTGAGCGCTGCAATCCCACAACCGGCAGGCAGAGGGCGCTACCTACACATTCCACCCACCTGAGTAAGCTGAAGGCTCTGACAGTGCCATCCAGCGAGGCGCTGAGCACAACCTGCCCGTTACTGCTGAAGGTGACCGCGCTGATGCTGCTCGTGTGCTCCGTGAAGGTCACAAAGCAGAAGCCGCTGCTCGTGTCCCAAACCTTCACCTGCGGAGAGACAAGAGGTCGAATCACCAGACCGTATAGCACAATATACCTATAATACCCCCGCACAGGCTCCGCCTCCTACCTTGCCATCGTCGCCACCAGTGACAATGTGCTGGCCGTCCGGGGAGTAACACAGCGCCACCATGTTGTTAAAGTGTCCCTGCTGCTTCAGGATATACGATTCACTCTGCCATTCCCACACCAGTAACTGACCCAGACCTGCCGAAGAAAGCAACCGTTAGCCACCGGGGGGCGCACACTGCACACCGCAGGGGCAGGGCTGTACTTACCACTGCTACCAAACGAGATCCAGTCCCCTGTGCTGTTTATAGTGATGGAGGAGATGCTCTGATCTGAAATACTAGAGAAGGAACAGCGTTACCAGCAGCAGAGGGCGACACTACACAACAGGGCACCTCAATAACATGGCGGCCGGGCAGTCACCTGAGGGAGTGAATGAGACTCAGCTCCGGCAGCTCATGGATGTGGAAGGCTCCGGAAGAGAAGCCGGTCACCAGGATGTTCAGCTTCTTGTGGAAGGCGGCGGCGCTCAGTGAGGTGAAGTCTCCTTCTTTATTGAAGAAATGTCTGTAGAGAGACGCCATGTGAGGAGGAGGAGGAACCGCCCACAGCGCAGGTCACAGAACAATACCCCCCACGCCCCACAGATGGCGCTAATATCACACATATGCGGGTATACACTACAGATTGTACTACATTACCCAGCAGACTGAGCCACTCTCTGCACACGCTACTGCTTCCTTATGGATTAGTGTTACGGACCTGTAAGCTACCCTCTGCCCATCCCTATATATGTATACATATATATATATACGGTCTACTAATCTAGCCATGTCCAGCCTCAACAATGCCTCTGGCTCCATAACCTGACCTGCTCTGTGTCCTTCTGTCTGTCTGTGTATTTGTGTATTCCTGTGCGCACTCGTGTCCTTCTGTCTGTGTATTCCTGTGCGCACTCGTGTCCTTCTGTCTGTGTATTCCTGTGCGCACTCGTGTCCTTCTGTCTGTGTATTCCTGTGCGCACTCGTGTCCTTCTGTGTGTGTATTCCTGTGCGCACTCGTGTCCTTCTGTCTGTGTATTCCTGTGCGCACTCGTGTCCTTCTGTGTGTATTTGTGTATTCCTGTGCGCACTCGTGTCCTTCTGTCTGTGTATTCCTGTGTGCACTCGTGTCCTTCTGTCTGTGTATTCCTGTGCGCACTCGTGTCCTTCTGTCTGTGTATTCCTGTGTGCACTCGTGTCCTTCTGTCTGTGTATTCCTGTGCGCACTCGTGTCCTTCTGTGTGTATTTGTGTATTCCTGTGTGCACTCGTGTCCTTCTGTGTGTATTTGTGTATTCCTGTGTGCACTCGTGTCCTTCTGTGTGTATTTGTGTATTCCTGTGTGCACTCGTGTCCTTCTGTGTGTATTTGTGTATTCCTGTGTGCACTCGTGTCCTTCTGTGTGTATTTGTGTATTTCTGTGTGCACTCGTGTCCTTCTGTGTGTATTTGTGTATTCCTGTGTGCACTCGTGTCCTTCTGTCTGTGCATTCTTGTGTGCACTCGTGTCCTTCTGTGTGTATTTGTGTATTCCTGTGTGCACTCATGTCCTTCTGTCTGTCTGAGCAGTCTTCGGTTTCTCTCTGTATTGTTGTAAGTTATGACTTGTGTCCTTCTGTTTGCTGGAGCATTAATGTTCTATTGTATGTATGCCTGAACTATGTCCTAGTCTCTGCCTGCCATGTGTTGATGTCATTATGTTAAGCAGAATCTTTTGCCACCACAGTGGGTCCACAGCTCGCTGTCCACTACAGGCAGGCAGAGCAGACTTACTTGCTGCTTCTCTTGTACTTCACCCTGCAGCTCTTCTCCTTCTCACTGGGATTGGCGGACCCACGGATTTCCTCTCCTTTCTCCTCCCCTGGTTCTTCTGGTTGGAGCGTCTTCCTGGGTTCTCTGGGAAGGAGCTGGGCGAGCTCAGTATCACACTCCCACATGCAGAGCGTAGCATCAGCACTGATGGTGTAAATCTGAGTGAGAGAAGACAAGCAGTGATTGGGGGGCCCCGGGGTAGTGGTGTTCTGCTGCCCATCCCCTCATCCAGCACCACTCACATCCAGACTGTCCTCCTGGAAATAGCATGATACGATGGCATCCTTGTGGCCCCCAAGACAGTAATAGATAAGATTCTGCCAGCGCTCCGCTCCAAACACCCAGGTGGTCATGTCCTTACTGCCAACTGCAAAGCACCTGGGAAGAAGGGCCAGAGCAAAGATGAGAGGCAGGGCCAGGGCAGGGGTGAGAGGCGGGGCCAGGGTGCCCCATAACAATGAACTCCTCCCCATGGCACATACTTGGAGTCGTCCGTCCAGTCGATGCACGTCGTCTCGTCATAAGGACCATAGAACGATTTATCCAAAACAAAAGCGTTGAAGTCGCGTCTCTTCCCGGGAGCGTGATACAGGAGGGCCGCCGAGCCCTTACACACCACAAACCTCCTGCCGAGACAACGTGGGGGAGGTGTCAGGAATTGGTCAGGACAGGGCACCAACCCACAACAATAAAGACCACTCACCTGCCATCCGGGGAGAAGCTGACAGCGTGCACAGGCTGCTGGAAGTTGAAGTTATTGAGGACAGACTTAGTAAGGAAGCTCACGAGAAGCGCAGCGCCCTCTGTAGAGAAAGCAGACAGTAGCATCACATGAGGTGTCAGCGCCCCAGGGTCAGCCATGATAGGAACGCACCTCACCTTCATCCACCAGGATCCCCAGAGAGCCATCAGGAGACAGGGCCACACAGGTGATGTTACATCGCGTCGCCGCAGGCAGGGTCTCCGCACGATTACTGATAGGGGACAAGAAGACACCATCACCAGCAGAAGCAACTCGTCATGTGTGCTCAGTGTGCTGGACTCCACCATGTGCAAAGCAGACACGACGAGGCGATCCCCGGGATTATACATTCACCCCCCACACACAGCAGACATGACGAGGCGATCCCCGGGATTATACATTCACCCCCCACACTGCAGACAGGACGAGGCGATCCCCGGGATTATACATTCACCCCCCACACAGCAGACAGGACAAGGCGATCCCAGGGATTATACATTCACCCCCACACTGCAGACAGTATTAGGCGATCCCCGGGATTATACATTCACCCCACACACAGCAGACAGGACGAGGCGATCCCAGGGATTATACATTCACCCCCACACAGCAGACAGGACGAGGCGATCCCCAGGATTATACATTCACCCCCCACGCAGCAGACAGGACGAGGCGATCCCCGGGATTATACATTCACCCCCCACACAGCAGACAGGACGAGGCGATCCCCGGGATTATACATTCACCCCACACACAGCAGACAGGACGAGGCGATCCCCAGGATTATACATTCACCCCCACACAGCAGACAGGACGAGGCGATCCCCAGGATTATACATTCACCCCCCACGCAGCAGACAGGACGAGGCGATCCCCGGGATTATACATTCACCCCCCACACAGCAGACAGGACGAGGCGATCCCCGGGATTATACATTCACCCCCCCACACACAGCAGACATGACGAGGCGATCCCCGGGATTATACATTCACCCCCCACACTGCAGACAGGACGAGGCGATCCCCAGGATTATACATTCACCCCCCACACACAGCAGACATGACGAGGCGATCCCCGGGATTATACATTCACCCCCCACACTGCAGACAGGACGAGGCGATCCCCGGGATTATACATTCACCCCCCACAGAGCAGACAGGACAAGGCGATCCCAGGGATTATACATTCACCCCCACACTGCAGACAGTACTAGGCGATCCCCGGGATTATACATTCACCCCACACACAGCAGACAGGACGAGGCGATCCCCAGGATTATACATTCACCCCCACACAGCAGACAGGACGAGGCGATCCCCGGGATTATACATTCACCCCCCACACACAGCAGACATGACGAGGCGATCCCCGGGATTATACATTCCACCCCCCACACAGCAGACAGGACGAGGCAATCCCAGGGATTATACATTCACCCCCACACAGCAGACAGGACAAGGCGATCCCAGGGATTATACATTCACCCCACACACAGCAGACAGGACGAGGCGATCCCCAGGATTATACATTCACCCCCCACACAGCAGACAGGACGAGGCGATCCCCGGGATTATACATTCACCCCCCACACACAGCAGACATGATGAGGCGATCCCCGGGATTATACATTCACCCCCCACACAGCAGACAGGACGAGGCAATCCCAGGGATTATACATTCACCCCCCACACACAGCAGACAGGACGAGGCGATCCCCGGGATTATACATTCACCCCCCACACAGCAGACAGGACGAGGCGATCCCCAGGATTATACATTCACCCCCCACACAGCAGACAGGACGAGGCGATCCCCGGGATTATACATTCACCCCCACACAGCAGACAGGACGAGGCGATCCCCAGGATTATACATTCACCCCCCACACAGCAGACAGGACGAGGCGATCCCCGGGATTATACATTCACCCCCACACAGCAGACAGGACGAGGCGATCCCCGGGATTATACATTCACCCCCCACACAGCAGACAGGACGAGGCGATCCCCAGAATTATACATTCACCCCCACACAGCAGACAGGACGAGGCGATCCCCATGATTATACATTCACCCCCACACAGCAGACAGGACGAGGCGATCCCCAGGATTATACATTCACCCCCACACAGCAGACAGGACGAGGAGATCCCCAGGATTATACATTCACCCCCACACAGCAGACAGGACGAGGCGATCCCCGGGATTATACATTCACCCCCCACACAGCAGACAGGACGAGGCGATCCCCGGGATTATACATTCACCCCCACACAGCAGACAGGACGAGGCGATCCCCAGGATTATACATTCACCCCCACATACAGCAGACGGGACGAGGCGATCCCAGGGATTATACATTCACCCCCACACTGCAGACAGGACGAGGCGATCCCAGGGATTATACATTCACCCCCACACAGCAGACAGGACGAGGCGTCCCCGGGATTATACATTCACCCCCACACACAGCGGACACGACGAGGCGATCCCCGGGATTATACATTCACCCCCACATTGCACTCACTTCTTCAGATGGAAGACACTGAGTCGATTCCCCACAGGACTGATAAGCGAGTACCCATCTGGGGTAAAGGTCAGGTTCCCTCGGCGGTAGAACGTCCCCAGGAGATTACTGAACTGGAGGCAAAACATGGGAAATAGGAAGATTTTACACAAGATGGCGAATGACATGACTGATGTGAAGGACACTTTACAAGACAACAGGAGACATAACGGATAACAGCCCCTATGTGAAGGGAGGTAGTGGGGTCGGGAACTGGCAGCAGGTCTATAAGGTACCGATCACCTGTAATACGCACCTATCCTTACCGCCCATCTATAAGACACCTATAATACGCACCTATCCTCACCGCCCATCTATAAGACACCTATAATACACACCTATCCTCACCGCCCATCTATAAGACACCTATAATACGCACCTATCCTCACCGCCCATCTATAAGACACCTATAATACACACCTATCCTCACCAACCATCTATAAGACACCTATAATACACACCTATCCTCACCGCCCATCTATAAGACACCTATTATACACACCTATCCTCACTGCCCATCTATAAGACACCTATAATACACACCTATCCTCACCACACATCTATAAGACACCTATAATACACACCTATCCTCACCACACATCTATAAGACACCTATTATACACACCTATCCTCACTGCCCATCTATAAGACACCTATAACACACACCTATCCTCACCGCCCATCTATAAGACACCTATAATACACACCTATCCTCACCGCCCATCTATAAGACACCTATAATACACACCTATCCTCACCGCCCATCTATAAGACACCTATTATACACACCTATCCTCACCGCCCATCTATAAGACACCTATATTACACACCTATCCTCACCACACATCTATAAGACACCTATAACACACACCTATCCTCACCGCCCATCTATAAGACACCTATAATACACACCTATCTCACCACCCATCTATAAGACACCTATAATACACATCTATCCTCACTGCAGCCTATAGGTCACCTATAATACACACCTATCCTCACCACCCATCTATAAGACACCTATAATACACACCTATCCTCACCGCCCATCTATAAGACACCTATAATACACACCTATCTCACCACCCATCTATAAGACACCTATAATACACACCTATCTCACCACCCATCTATAAGACACCTATAATACACATCTATCCTCACTGCAGCCTATACACCTATAATACACATCTATCCTCACCACCCATCTATAAGACACCTATAATACACACCTATCTCACCACCCATCTATAAGACACCTATAATACACACCTATCTCACCACCCATCTATAAGACACCTATAATACACATCTATCCTCACTGCAGCCTATAGGTCACCTATAATACACACCTATCCTCACCGCCCATCTATAAGACACCTATAATACACACCTATCTCACCACCCATCTATAAGACCCCTATAATACACACCTATCCTCACCACCCATCTATAAGACACCTATAATACACACCTATCCTCACCGCCCATCTATAAGACACCTATATTACACACCTATCTCACCGCCCATCTATAAGACACCTATAATACACACCTATCCTCACCGCCCATCTATAAGACACCTATAATACACACCTATCCTCACTGCAGCCTATACACCTATAATACACACCTATCTCACCACCCATCTATAAGACACCTATAATACACACCTATCTCACCACCCATCTATAAGACACCTATAATACACATCTATCCTCACTGCAGCCTATAGGTCACCTATAATACACACCTATCCTCACCGCCCATCTATAAGACACCTATAATACACACCTATCTCACCACCCATCTATAAGACCCCTATAATACACACCTATCCTCACCACCCATCTATAAGACACCTATAATACACACCTATCCTCACCGCCCATCTATAAGACACCTATATTACACACCTATCTCACCGCCCATCTATAAGACACCTATAATACACACCTATCCTCACCGCCCATCTATAAGACACCTATAATACACACCTATCTCACCGCCCATCTATAAGACACCTATAATACACACCTATCCTCACCGCCCATCTATAAGACACCTAAAATACACACCTATCCTCACCGCCCATCTATAAGACACCTATAATACACACCTATCCTCACCACCCATCTATAAGACACCTATATTACACACCTATCCTCACCACACATCTATAAGACACCTATATTACACACCTATCCTCACCACACATCTATAAGACACCTATATTACACACCTATCCTCACCGCCCATCTATAAGACACCTATATTACACACCTATCCTCACCGCCCATCTATAAGACACCTATAATACACACCTATCCTCACTGCCCGTCTATAAGACACCTATAATACACACCTATCCTCACTGCAGCCTATACACCTATAATACACACCTATCCTCACCACCCATCTATAAGACACCTATAATACACAGCTATCCTCACCGCCCATCTATAAGACACCTATAATACACACCTATCTCACCGCCCATCTATAAGACACCTATAATACACACCTATCCTCACCGCCCATGTATAAGACACCTATATTACACACCTATCCTCACCGCCCATCTATAAGACACCTATAATACACACCTATCCTCACCAACCATCTATAAGACACCTATAATACACACCTATCCTCACCACACATCTATAAGACACCTATAATACACACCTATCCTCACCGCCCATCTATAAGACACCTATAATACACACCTATCCTCACCGCCCATCTATAAGACACCTATAATACACATCTATCCTCACCGCCCATCTATAAGACACCTATAATACACACCTATCCTCACCGCCCATCTATAAGACACCTATAATACACACCTATCCTCACCGCCCATCTATAAGACACCTATTCTCACCACCCATCTATAAGACACCTATAATACACATCTATCCTCACCACCCATCTATAAGACACCTATAATACACACCTATCCTCACCACACATCTATAAGACACCTATAATACACACCTATCCTCACCGCCCATCTATAAGACACCTATAATACACATCTATCCTCACCGCCCATCTATAAGACACCTATATTACACACCTATCCTCACCACACATCTATAAGACACCTATAATACACACCTATCCTCACCGCCCATCTATAAGACACCTATAATACACACCTATCCTCACCGCCCATCTATAAGACACCTATAATACACACCTATCCTCACCGCCCATCTATAAGACACCTATAATACACACCTATCCTCACCGCCCATCTATAAGACACCTATAATACACACCTATCCTCACCACACATCTATAAGACACCTATAATACACACCTATCCTCACCGCCCATCTATAAGACACCTATAATACACACCTATCCTCACCGACCATCTATAAGACACCTATAATACACACCTATCCTCACCGCCCATCTATAAGACACCTATATTACACACCTATCCTCACCGCCCATCTATAAGACACCTATATTACACACCTATCCTCACCGCCCATCTATAAGACACCTATAATACACACCTATCTCACCGCCCATCTATAAGACACCTATAATACACACCTATCCTCACCGCCCATGTATAAGACACCTGTATTACACACCTATCCTCACCGCCCATCTATAAGACACCTATAATACACACCTATCCTCACCGCCCATCTATAAGACACCTATAATACACACCTATCCTCACCGCCCATCTATAAGACACCTATAATACACACCTATCCTCACCGCCCATCTATAAGACACCTATAATACACACCTATCCTCACCGCCCATCTATAAGACACCTATAATACACACCTATCCTCACCACACATCTATAAGACACCTATAATACACACCTATCCTCACCGCCCATCTATAAGACACCTATAATACACACCTATCCTCACCGCCCATCTATAAGACACCTATAATACACACCTATCCTCACCGCCCATCTATAAGACACCTATATTACACACCTATCCTCACCGCCCATCTATAAGACACCTATATTACACACCTATCCTCACCGCCCATCTATAAGACACCTATAATACACACCTATCTCACCGCCCATCTATAAGACACCTATAATACACACCTATCCTCACCGCCCATGTATAAGACACCTGTATTACACACCTATCCTCACCGCCCATCTATAAGACACCTATAATACACACCTATCCTCACCGCCCATCTATAAGACACCTATAATACACATCTATCCTCACCGCCCATCTATAAGACACCTATAATACACACCTATCCTCACCGCCCATCTATAAGACACCTATAATACACACCTATCCTCACCGCCCATCTATAAGACACCTATAATACACACCTATCCTCACCAACCATCTATAAGACACCTATAATACGCACCTATCCTCACTGCCCATCTATAAGACACCTATAATACACACCTATCCTCACTGCAGCCTATACACCTATAATACACACCTATCCTCACCGCCCATCTATAAGACACCTATAATACACACCTATCCTCACCGCCCATCTATAAGACACCTATAATACACACCTATCCTCACCGCCCATCTATAAGACACCTATAATACACACCTATCCTCACCACCCATCTATAAGACACCTATAATACACACCTATCTCACCGCCCATCTATAAGACACCTATAATACACACCTATCCTCACCGCCCATCTATAAGACACCTATAATACACACCTATCCTCACCGCCCATCTATAAGACACCTATATTACACACCTATCCTCACCGCCCATCTATAAGACACCTATAATACACACCTATCCTCACCGCCCATCTATAAGACACCTATAATACACACCTATCCTCACCACACATCTATAAGACACCTATAATACACACCTATCCTCACCGCCCATCTATAAGACACCTATAATACACATCTATCCTCACTGCAGCCTATAGGTCACCTATAATACACACCTATCCTCACCACCCATCTATAAGACACCTATAATACACACCTATCCTCACCGCCCATCTATAAGACACCTATAATACACACCTATCCTCACCGCCCATCTATAAGACACCTATAATACACACCTATCTCACCACCCATCTATAAGACACCTATAATACACACCTATCCTCACCACCCATCTATAAGACACCTATAATACACACCTATCCTCACTGCCCATCTATAAGACACCTATAATACACACCTATCCTCACCGCCCATCTATAAGACACCTATAATACACATCTATCCTCACTGCAGCCTATAGGTCACCTATAATACACACCTATCCTCACCACCCATCTATAAGACACCTATAATACACACCTATCCTCACCGCCCATCTATAAGACACCTATAATACACACCTATCTCACCACCCATCTATAAGACACCTATAATACACACCTATCCTCACCACCCATCTATAAGACACCTATAATACACACCTATCCTCACTGCCCATCTATAAGACACCTATAATACACACCTATCCTCACCGCCCATCTATAAGACACCTATAATACACACCTATCTCACCGCCCATCTATAAGACACCTATAATACACATCTATCTCACCACACATCTATAAGACACCTATAATACACAGCTATCCTCACCACACATCTATAAGACACCTATTATACACACCTATCCTCACTGCCCATCTATAAGACACCTATAACACACACCTATCCTCACCGCCCATCTATAAGACACCTATTATACACACCTATCCTCACTGCCCATCTATAAGACACCTATAATACACACCTATCCTCACCACACATCTATAAGACACCTATAATACACACCTATCCTCACCACACATCTATAAGACACCTATTATACACACCTATCCTCACTGCCCATCTATAAGACACCTATAACACACACCTATCCTCACCGCCCATCTATAAGACACCTATAATACACACCTATCCTCACCGCCCATCTATAAGACACCTATAATACACACCTATCCTCACCGCCCATCTATAAGACACCTATTATACACACCTATCCTCACCGCCCATCTATAAGACACCTATATTACACACCTATCCTCACCACACATCTATAAGACACCTATAACACACACCTATCCTCACCGCCCATCTATAAGACACCTATAATACACACCTATCTCACCGCCCATCTATAAGACACCTATAATACACACCTATCTCACCACCCATCTATAAGACACCTATAATACACATCTATCCTCACTGCAGCCTATAGGTCACCTATAATACACACCTATCCTCACCACCCATCTATAAGACACCTATAATACACACCTATCCTCACCGCCCATCTATAAGACACCTATAATACACACCTATCCTCACTGCAGCCTATACACCTATAATACACATCTATCCTCACCACCCATCTATAAGACACCTATAATACACACCTATCTCACCACCCATCTATAAGACACCTATAATACACACCTATCTCACCACCCATCTATAAGACACCTATAATACACATCTATCCTCACTGCAGCCTATAGGTCACCTATAATACACACCTATCCTCACCGCCCATCTATAAGACACCTATAATACACACCTATCTCACCACCCATCTATAAGACCCCTATAATACACACCTATCCTCACCACCCATCTATAAGACACCTATAATACACACCTATCCTCACCGCCCATCTATAAGACACCTATATTACACACCTATCTCACCGCCCATCTATAAGACACCTATAATACACACCTATCCTCACCGCCCATCTATAAGACACCTATAATACACACCTATCCTCACTGCAGCCTATACACCTATAATACACACCTATCTCACCACCCATCTATAAGACACCTATAATACACACCTATCTCACCACCCATCTATAAGACACCTATAATACACATCTATCCTCACTGCAGCCTATAGGTCACCTATAATACACACCTATCCTCACCGCCCATCTATAAGACACCTATAATACACACCTATCTCACCACCCATCTATAAGACCCCTATAATACACACCTATCCTCACCACCCATCTATAAGACACCTATAATACACACCTATCCTCACCGCCCATCTATAAGACACCTATATTACACACCTATCTCACCGCCCATCTATAAGACACCTATAATACACACCTATCCTCACCGCCCATCTATAAGACACCTATAATACACACCTATCTCACCGCCCATCTATAAGACACCTATAATACACACCTATCCTCACCGCCCATCTATAAGACACCTAAAATACACACCTATCCTCACCGCCCATCTATAAGACACCTATAATACACACCTATCCTCACCACCCATCTATAAGACACCTATATTACACACCTATCCTCACCACACATCTATAAGACACCTATATTACACACCTATCCTCACCACACATCTATAAGACACCTATATTACACACCTATCCTCACCGCCCATCTATAAGACACCTATATTACACACCTATCCTCACCGCCCATCTATAAGACACCTATAATACACACCTATCCTCACTGCCCGTCTATAAGACACCTATAATACACACCTATCCTCACTGCAGCCTATACACCTATAATACACACCTATCCTCACCACCCATCTATAAGACACCTATAATACACAGCTATCCTCACCGCCCATCTATAAGACACCTATAATACACACCTATCTCACCGCCCATCTATAAGACACCTATAATACACACCTATCCTCACCGCCCATGTATAAGACACCTATATTACACACCTATCCTCACCGCCCATCTATAAGACACCTATAATACACACCTATCCTCACCAACCATCTATAAGACACCTATAATACACACCTATCCTCACCACACATCTATAAGACACCTATAATACACACCTATCCTCACCGCCCCATCTATAAGACACCTATAATACACACCTATCCTCACCGCCCATCTATAAGACACCTATAATACACATCTATCCTCACCGCCCATCTATAAGACACCTATAATACACACCTATCCTCACCGCCCATCTATAAGACACCTATAATACACACCTATCCTCACCGCCCATCTATAAGACACCTATTCTCACCACCCATCTATAAGACACCTATAATACACATCTATCCTCACCACCCATCTATAAGACACCTATAATACACACCTATCCTCACCACCCATCTATAAGACACCTATAATACACACCTATCCTCACCGCCCCATCTATAAGACACCTATAATACACATCTATCCTCACCGCCCATCTATAAGACACCTATATTACACACCTATCCTCACCACACATCTATAAGACACCTATAATACACACCTATCCTCACCGCCCATCTATAAGACACCTATAATACACACCTATCCTCACCGCCCATCTATAAGACACCTATAATACACACCTATCCTCACCGCCCATCTATAAGACACCTATAATACACACCTATCCTCACCGCCCATCTATAAGACACCTATAATACACACCTATCCTCACCACACATCTATAAGACACCTATAATACACACCTATCCTCACCGCCCATCTATAAGACACCTATAATACACACCTATCCTCACCGCCCATCTATAAGACACCTATAATACACACCTATCCTCACCGCCCATCTATAAGACACCTATATTACACACCTATCCTCACCGCCCATCTATAAGACACCTATATTACACACCTATCCTCACCGCCCATCTATAAGACACCTATAATACACACCTATCTCACCGCCCATCTATAAGACACCTATAATACACACCTATCCTCACCGCCCATGTATAAGACACCTGTATTACACACCTATCCTCACCGCCCATCTATAAGACACCTATAATACACACCTATCCTCACCGCCCATCTATAAGACACCTATAATACACACCTATCCTCACCGCCCATCTATAAGACACCTATAATACACACCTATCCTCACCGCCCATCTATAAGACACCTATAATACACACCTATCCTCACCGCCCATCTATAAGACACCTATAATACACACCTATCCTCACCACACATCTATAAGACACCTATAATACACACCTATCCTCACCGCCCATCTATAAGACACCTATAATACACACCTATCCTCACCGCCCATCTATAAGACACCTATAATACACACCTATCCTCACCGCCCATCTATAAGACACCTATATTACACACCTATCCTCACCGCCCATCTATAAGACACCTATATTACACACCTATCCTCACCGCCCATCTATAAGACACCTATAATACACACCTATCTCACCGCCCATCTATAAGACACCTATAATACACACCTATCCTCACCGCCCATGTATAAGACACCTGTATTACACACCTATCCTCACCGCCCATCTATAAGACACCTATAATACACACCTATCCTCACCGCCCATCTATAAGACACCTATAATACACACCTATCCTCACCGCCCATCTATAAGACACCTATAATACACACCTATCCTCACCAACCATCTATAAGACACCTATAATACGCACCTATCCTCACCTGCCCATCTATAAGACACCTATACTCCCTATAATACACACCTATCCTCACTGCCCAGCCTATACACCTATAATACACACCTATCCTCACCGCCCATCTATAAGACACCTATAATACACACCTATCCTCACCGCCCATCTATAAGACACCTATAATACACACCTATCCTCACCGCCCATCTATAAGACACCTATAATACACACCTATCCTCACCGCCCATCTATAAGACACCTATAATACACACCTATCCTCACCGCCCATCTATAAGACACCTATAATACACACCTATCCTCACCGCCCATCTATAAGACACCTATAATACACACCTATCCTCACCGCCCATCTATAAGACACCTATATTACACACCTATCCTCACCGCCCATCTATAAGACACCTATAATACACACCTATCCTCACCGCCCATCTATAAGACACCTATAATACACACCTATCCTCACCACACATCTATAAGACACCTATAATACACACCTATCCTCACCGCCCATCTATAAGACACCTATAATACACATCTATCCTCACTGCAGCCTATAGGTCACCTATAATACACACCTATCCTCACCACCCATCTATAAGACACCTATAATACACACCTATCCTCACCGCCCATCTATAAGACACCTATAATACACACCTATCCTCACCGCCCATCTATAAGACACCTATAATACACACCTATCTCACCACCCATCTATAAGACACCTATAATACACACCTATCCTCACCACCCATCTATAAGACACCTATAATACACACCTATCCTCACTGCCCATCTATAAGACACCTATAATACACACCTATCCTCACCGCCCATCTATAAGACACCTATAATACACATCTATCCTCACTGCAGCCTATAGGTCACCTATAATACACACCTATCCTCACCACCCATCTATAAGACACCTATAATACACACCTATCCTCACCGCCCATCTATAAGACACCTATAATACACACCTATCTCACCACCCATCTATAAGACACCTATAATACACACCTATCCTCACCACCCATCTATAAGACACCTATAATACACACCTATCCTCACTGCCCATCTATAAGACACCTATAATACACACCTATCCTCACCGCCCATCTATAAGACACCTATAATACACACCTATCTCACCGCCCATCTATAAGACACCTATAATACACATCTATCTCACCACACATCTATAAGACACCTATAATACACAGCTATCCTCACCACACATCTATAAGACACCTATATTACACACCTATCCTCACCACACATCTATAAGACACCTATATTACACACCTATCCTCACCGCCCATCTATAAGACACCTATTCTCACCACCCATCTATAAGACACCTATAATACACACCTATCCTCACTGCCCGTCTATAAGACACCTATAATACACACCTATCCTCACTGCAGCCTATACACCTATAATACACACCTATCCTCACCGCCCATCTATAAGACACCTATAATACACACCTATCCTCACCACACATCTATAAGACACCTATAATACACACCTATCCTCACCGCCCATCTATAAGACACCTATATTACACACCTATCCTCACCGCCCATCTATAAGACACCTATAATACACACCTATCTCACCGCCCATCTATAAGACACCTATAATACACACCTATCCTCACCGCCCATCTATAAGACACCTATAATGCACAGCTATCCTCACCGCCCATCTATAAGACACCTATAATACACACCTATCCTCACCGCCCATCTATAAGACACCTATAATACACACCTATCTCACCGCCCATCTATAAGACACCTATAATACACACCTATCCTCACCGCCCATCTATAAGACACCTATAATACACACCTATCCTCACCGCCCATCTATAAGACACCTATAATACACACCTATCCTCACCGCCCATCTATAAGACACCTATATTACACACCTATCCTCACCGCCCATCTATAAGACACCTATAATACACACCTATCCTCACCGCCCATCTATAAGACACCTATATTACACACCTATCCTCACCGCCCATCTATAAGACACCTATATTACACACCTATCCTCACCGCCCATCTATAAGACACCTATAATACACACCTATCTCACCGCCCATCTATAAGACACCTATAATACACACCTATCCTCACCGCCCATCTATAAGACACCTATAATACACACCTATCCTCACCGCCCATGTATAAGACACCTATATTACACACCTATCCTCACCGCCCATCTATAAGACACCTATAATACACACCTATCCTCACCGCCCATCTATAAGACACCTATATTACACACCTATCCTCACCGCCCATCTATAAGACACCTATAATACACACCTATCCTCACCGCCCATCTATAAGACACCTATAATACACACCTATCCTCACCGCCCATCTATAAGACACCTATAATACACACCTATCCTCACCGCCCATCTATAAGACACCTATAATACACACCTATCCTCACCAACCATCTATAAGACACCTATAATACACACCTATCCTCACCACACATCTATAAGACACCTATAATACACATCTATCCTCACCGCCCATCTATAAGACACCTATAATACACACCTATCCTCACCGCCCATCTATAAGACACCTATAATACACACCTATCCTCACCGCCCATCTATAAGACACCTATTCTCACCACCCATCTATAAGACACCTATAATACACATCTATCCTCACCACACATCTATAAGACACCTATAATACACACCTATCCTCACCGCCCATCTATAAGACACCTATAATACACACCTATCCTCACCGCCCATCTATAAGACACCTATAATACACACCTATCCTCACCGCCCATCTATAAGACACCTATATTACACACCTATCCTCACCGCCCATCTATAAGACACCTATAATACACACCTATCCTCACCGCCCATCTATAAGACACCTATAATACACACCTATCCTCACCACACATCTATAAGACACCTATAATACACACCTATCCTCACCGCCCATCTATAAGACACCTATAATACACACCTATCCTCACCGCCCATCTATAAGACACCTATAATACACACCTATCCTCACCACACATCTATAAGACACCTATAATACACACCTATCCTCACCGCCCATCTATAAGACACCTATAATACACACCTATCTCACCGCCCATCTATAAGACACCTATAATACACACCTATCCTCACCGCCCATCTATAAGACACCTATAATACACACCTATCCTCACCGCCCATCTATAAGACACCTATAATACACACCTATCCTCACCACACATCTATAAGACACCTATAATACACACCTATCCTCACCGCCCATCTATAAGACACCTATATTACACACCTATCCTCACCGCCCATCTATAAGACACCTATAATACACACCTATCTCACCGCCCATCTATAAGACACCTATAATACACACCTATCCTCACCGCCCATCTATAAGACACCTATAATACACAGCTATCCTCACCGCCCATCTATAAGACACCTATAATACACACCTATCCTCACCGCCCATCTATAGGACACCTATAATACACACCTATCTCACCGCCCATCTATAAGACACCTATAATACACACCTATCCTCACCGCCCATCTATAAGACACCTATAATACACACCTATCCTCACCGCCCATGTATAAGACACCTATATTACACACCTATCCTCACCGCCCATCTATAAGACACCTATAATACACACCTATCCTCACCGCCCATCTATAAGACACCTATATTACACACCTATCCTCACCGCCCATCTATAAGACACCTATATTACACACCTATCCTCACCGCCCATCTATAAGACACCTATAATACACACCTATCTCACCGCCCATCTATAAGACACCTATAATACACACCTATCCTCACCGCCCATCTATAAGACACCTATAATACACACCTATCCTCACCGCCCATGTATAAGACACCTATATTACACACCTATCCTCACCGCCCATCTATAAGACACCTATAATACACACCTATCCTCACCGCCCATCTATAAGACACCTATATTACACACCTATCCTCACCGCCCATCTATAAGACACCTATAATACACACCTATCCTCACCGCCCATCTATAAGACACCTATAATACACACCTATCCTCACCGCCCATCTATAAGACACCTATAATACACACCTATCCTCACCGCCCATCTATAAGACACCTATAATACACACCTATCCTCACCAACCATCTATAAGACACCTATAATACACACCTATCCTCACCACACATCTATAAGACACCTATAATACACATCTATCCTCACCGCCCATCTATAAGACACCTATAATACACACCTATCCTCACCGCCCATCTATAAGACACCTATAATACACACCTATCCTCACCGCCCATCTATAAGACACCTATAATACACACCTATCCTCACCGCCCATCTATAAGACACCTATTCTCACCACCCATCTATAAGACACCTATAATACACATCTATCCTCACCACACATCTATAAGACACCTATAATACACACCTATCCTCACCGCCCATCTATAAGACACCTATAATACACACCTATCTCACCGCCCATCTATAAGACACCTATAATACACACCTACCTCCTCACCGCCCATCTATAAGACACCTATAATACACACCTATCCTCACCGCCCATCTATAAGACACCTATAATACACACCTATCCTCACCGCCCATCTATAAGACACCTATAATACACACCTATCCTCACCAACCATCTATAAGACACCTATAATACACACCTATCCTCACCACACATCTATAAGACACCTATAATACACATCTATCCTCACCGCCCATCTATAAGACACCTATAATACACACCTATCCTCACCGCCCATCTATAAGACACCTATAATACACACCTATCCTCACCGCCCATCTATAAGACACCTATATTACACACCTATCCTCACCGCCCATCTATAAGACACCTATAATACACACCTATCCTCACCGCCCATCTATAAGACACCTATAATACACACCTATCCTCACCACCCATCTATAAGACACCTATAATACACACCTATCCTCACCGCCCATCTATAAGACACCTATAATACACATTTATCCTCACTGCAGCCTATACGTCACCTATAATACACACCTATCCTCACCGCCCATCTATAAGACACCTATAATACACACCTATCCTCACCGCCCATCTATAAGACACCTATAATACACATTTATCCTCACTGCAGCCTATACGTCACCTATAATACACATCTATCCTCACTGCCCGTCTATAGGGCACACGCTACAGATCTATAACGTCCCTTCCACCTATAGTATATTATTATACACCGTATTCAGTGGCTGCCAGTACCGGCTCTTACCTTATAGGAATACTTCATCCTCTCGGCTCCGTTCTCACATGTAAACCACGTGTGCCCGGGTACTTCCGCTTCATGACGTCACTTCCGTCAATACCTTACTACTTAGTAGCCCAGACTACGAGAATACGGCCGGAGACTGAGCACGTGACGGTGGGCGGGGTTACAGGACGTGTATATAAGTGAGGCTGAGCTGCCCGTCTGACAGGAATCAACACCCGATACAGGAGAGACGTGTCATGTGTAATATATAGTATATATAATATGTAGTATGTGTAATATATAATATGTAGTATGTATAATATGTAGTATGTGTAATATATAATATGTAGTATGTGTAATATATAATATGTAGTATGTGTAATATATAATATATAGTATGTGTAATATATAGTATGTGAGTAGGGACGTATAGTACCGCCTACTCCATACATATCACTGAGGGACGGATAGTACCGCCTACTCCATATATATCACTGAGGGACGGATAGTACCGCCTACTCCATATATATCACTGAGGGACGGATAGTACCGCCTACTCCATATATATATCACTGAGGGACGGATAGTACCGCCTACTCCATACATATCACTGATGGACGGATAGTACCGCCTACTCCATATATATCACTGAGGGACGGATAGTACCGCCTACTCCATATATATATCACTGAGGGACGGATAGTACCGCCTACTCCATACATATCACTGAGGGACGGATAGTACCGCCTACTCCATATATATATCACTGAGGGACGGATAGTACCGCCTACTCCATATATATCACTGAGGGACGGATAGTACCGCCTACTCCATACATATCACTGAGGGACGGATAGTACCGCCTACTCCATACATATCACTGAGGGACGGATAGTACCGCCTACTCCATACATATCACTGAGGGACGGATAGTACCGCCTACTCCATATATATATCACTGAGGGACGGATAGTACCGCCTACTCCAATACATATCACTGAGGGACGGATAGTACCGCCTACTCCATACATATCACTGAGGGACGGATAGTACCGCCTACTCCATACATATCACTGAGGGACGGATAGTACCGCCTACTCCATACATATCACTGAGGGACGGATAGTACCGCCTACTCCATATATATATCACTGAGGGACGGATAGTACCGCCTACTCCATATATATCACTGAGGGACGGATAGTACCGCCTACTCCATACATATCACTGAGGGACGGATAGTACCGCCTACTCCATATATATCACTGAGGGACGGATAGTACCGCCTACTCCATATATATATCACTGAGGGACGGATAGTACCGCCTACTCCATATATATCACTGAGGGACGGATAGTACCGCCTACTCCATATATATATCACTGAGGGACGGATAGTACCGCCTACTCCATACATATCACTGAGGGACGGATAGTACCGCCTACTCCATATATATCACTGAGGGACGGATAGTACCGCCTACTCCATACATATCACTGAGGGACGGATAGTACCGCCTACTCCATACATATCACTGAGGGACGGATAGTACCGCCTACTCCATATATATCACTGAGGGACGGATAGTACCGCCTACTCCATACATATATATATATATATATATCACTGAGGGACGGATAGTACCGCCTACTCCATACATATCACTGAGGGACGGATAGTACCGCCTACTCCATACATATCACTGAGGGACGGATAGTACCGCCTACTCCATACATATCACTGAGGGACGGATAGTACCGCCTACTCCATATATATATCACTGAGGGACGGATAGTACCGCCTACTCCATATATATATCACTGAGGGACGGATAGTACCGCCTACTCCATATATATATCACTGAGGGACGGATAGTACCGCCTACTCCATATATATCACTGAGGGACGGATAGTACCGCCTACTCCATATATATATCACTGAGGGACGGATAGTACCGCCTACTCCATATATATCACTGAGGGACGGATAGTACCGCCTACTCCATATATATATAACTGAGGGACGGATAGTACCGCCTACTCCATATATATCACTGAGGGACGGATAGTACCGCCTACTCCATACATATCACTGAGGGACGGATAGTACCGCCTACTCCATATATATCACTGAGGGACGGATAGTACCGCCTACTCCATATATATATCACTGAGGGACGGATAGTACCGCCTACTCCATATATATCACTGAGGGACGGATAGTACCGCCTACTCCATATATATATCACTGAGGGACGGATAGTACCGCCTACTCCATATATATATCACTGAGGGACGGATAGTACCGCCTACTCCATATATATCACTGAGGGACAGATAGTACCGCCTACTCCATATATATATAACTGAGGGACGGATAGTACCGCCTACTCCATATATATATCACTGAGGGACGGATAGCCCCTACTCCTATATATATAACTGAGGGACGGATAGTACCGCCTACTCCTATATATATCACTGAGGGACGGATAGTACCGCCTACTCCATATATATCACTGAGGGACGGATAGTACCGCCTACTCCATATATATCACTGAGGGACGGATAGTACCGCCTACTCCATACATATCACTGAGGGACAGATAGTACCGCCTACTCCATATATATATAACTGAGGGACAGATAGTACCGCCTACTCCATATATATATCACTGAGGGACGGATAGTACCGCCTACTCCATATATATCACTGAGGGACGGATAGTACCGCCTACTCCATATATATCACTGAGGGACGGATAGTACCGCCTACTCCATATATATATAACTGAGGGACAGATAGTACCGCCTACTCCATATATATCACTGAGGGACGGATAGTACCGCCTACTCCAATATATATCACTGAGGGACGGATAGTACCGCCACTCCATATATATCACTGAGGGACGGATAGTACCGCCTACTCCATATATATATAACTGAGGGACGGATAGTACCGCCTACTCCATATATATATCACTGAGGGACGGATAGTACCGCCTACTCCATATATATATCACTGAGGGACGGATAGTACCGCCTACTCCATATATATCACTGAGGGACGGATAGTACCGCCTACTCCATACATATCACTGAGGGACAGATAGTACCGCCTACTCCATATATATATAACTGAGGGATAGATAGTAATTGATGGGTGGAGGTTGGGCGCAGCAGTAATGGAGGGTTGGTCGTGTACTAGGTCATGTTTGTGACCGGTACATGGATTTCTGCATGGCCCAAGCAGATTAATGGGAGAATCCCAGAAATTTCTACAACAAATTTGCCACATATGAATATACCCTTATAATGACACCTGAAGACAGAATCTATACAATGGCCCATAACAATATGGGCTCGTCCTACATGGACCTCATAGGAATCTTTCCACACATATGGGACAGGTCTATCAAATGGATTCCTATGTGGGCTCTATCGGCATCTTTCTGGACACACGGGACAGGTCCATGAGATGTGCTCTTCAGACGTGGACCCTATAGATATCAGGTCACGCGGGACAGGTCCATGAGATGTGCTCTTCAGACGTGGACCCTATAGATATCAGGACACGCGGGACAGGTCCATGAGATGTGCTCTTCAGGACGAGGTGGACCCTATAGATATCAGGACACGCGGGACAGGTCCATGAGATGTGCTCTTCAGACGTGGACCCTATAGATATCAGGACACGCGGGACAGGTCCATGAGATGTGCTCTTCAGACGTGGACCCTATAGATATCAGGACACGCGGGACAGGTCCATGAGATGTGCTCTTCAGACGTGGACCCTACTGTATATATACCTGGACACATGGGATAGGTCCATGAGATGTGCTCTTCAGACGTGGACCCTATGTTCAGGCACATGGGAAGGGGCATGAGATGTGCTCTCAGCGGACCCTATAGATATCAGGACACGCGAGACAGGTCCATGAGATGTGCTTTCCTTACATCGACCTCCCAGCACAATGAAGACACAACACTGTGGTAAAACACATGTATTTCTGGCTTCTCTTAATACAAGCTTCCACCTTATTTTAGAGGTATAATATACCAAAAAATAAATAGTGCTGTTACCTTAAAATCCCGTAATACAGCAACAGCTGCAAATGTCTACAAGACAAACCCAGCCATGATGGCTCCAGCAGTTACAAGACATGAAGGCAACGTGCTGAACGGATCGCTGTCCGCCAGGGGTGCTTCACATCTCTCCACCCCATGGGGCTATATTATAGGCTGGGACAGAAGATTTCTCTATAGCAGCAAGGAAGATTCTAGAAGGGAGCGAAGTGTGTAGGGCAGAGGCTAGAGCTCTCAGAGTGACCCTCATACCAGCCAATGACTGGGACAGACTGATATAACAGGAACTACAGCCATAGACCATATACGGGCCAATGACCGGGATGGGCTGATAGAAAAAGGAGCTACAGCCACATAGCACATGCCAGCCATTGGCCAGAACAGGCCAATCTAACAGAAGCTACAGGCGTGGACCTCATACTGGCCAATGAACAGGGTGGGCTGATACAACGTGAACTAGAGAGAGCTCACAGCATGTATGTGTCATTAGTACTGACCAGTGGTGGAGAAACCTAGTACAATAAGGTCGGACCATGGGTCAGGGTAGTTTTCTGGTGAAGGGACCTGCACAATGATCTGGAAAAGAAGCACAGCTCTGAGCACGGAGTGGACATTGGTCAGTCTGAGACAACGGGGTCAGGTGGCTCAGACGGATGTGGCTCCTTTCCATGCTACTCTCCAGCCTCTGCACCATGACCCTTACCACACACTGAGGCCCTAGGGGGGTCACTGCTGATGACAATGCAGCAAAAAATAACATGCAAGAACCAAGTTTGTCGGCACTCTCAGTGAGTGCCCATCCTCTTACATACACCCAGCATTATGTCTAGTGCCCAGCTGGCGTCCTGGCTGCTGGGTAACACAGAATATTGCACTATGATCGGCATTGCCACAGTCATCCAGAACTTCCAATTCATCCAGGCATCATGAAAAGTGATACTAGGCCTCAGTCCAGGCCCCGTACCCAGCTGTACATATATATATATATATATATGTATATATATATATAATACACTACTGGCTTCAGCGCAGGGCGCGGTGTCATGTGACATTGACCTCCAGCACATGGTCGTCCATACTGGGAATAACCAGGATTTGCCGGCCTGCGCTGCTGTTGCTGACTTGCCCAGCGTGGAAAGGTTGCAGTCGTGGCATTGGAAGTCCTTTCTGCTCTGCTGTACTATTGAGAGGCCCTGGAGACAGCGAGGTGCTCTGAGATCGCCCACTTGGGGCCTCACACGGATCCTCCACAGAAACAGAGTCATTCTCAATCCAGCTGTCTGTAGAAACACAGAAAATCAGTCCAGAAATCAGAGAAACAAGCAGACCGTATCTCCCTGCTGCACATAATACATCATTGAATCATGACTCCAGAGCTGTATTCACAATTCTGCTGATTTTAGGTGGCTTTGAAGTCCTCGCATCTCAGGCCCATACCTGCTGGTTCAGTGTTTTCTCCCAACACAATAAATACAGTAATATAATGCAGGAATGAATACAAGACTCTGCAGAGTGAGGCCTCGCATCTGTGGGCAAGAAGCCTCCTTACCACAGATGGAACTCCATCACCACACAAGGAGAAGAAACAGTGAAAATGCTCCTCTAATTCTCCCTTCCATGGAAGTTCATTGGCCTGATTCATGATTACTGCTGGGGCGCACATGTATATGGAGAGAGGACCACCAGGGTCACAGCAAATAATACGCGGCATATACAACTCACCGGCATCCACCTGCTGAGTGTGCGAGTGATGAGGCAGGTATCTGAAGAGCTGAACATCTGGGTAGGGCAGATATCCAGCAAAGAGAGGCATCACCTCCATCCGAACAGTATGGCATGCCCCATGTTTAAGCGGCATCAGGACCACGCCAGAGCTTCTACCACATACCGCCCAGTTACTTCCACCATCAACCACTACAAAACAGAGCACATCATTAGGAGACCTCAGAGGACCCTAAACCCTGTTCCCCTACCCATTACTACAGGGACTTCAGAGAACCAGCACCGTCACCTTCCTGGCTGCAGGGTCTCTCTGTCGCGCAAACACACAGACACACACACACGCAGACAACACGACATAGACGACACACACACACAGACCACACACACACAGACGACACACACACGCAGACGACACACACACACGCAGACAACACGACATAGACGACACACACACACAGACAACACACACACAGACGACACACACACGCAGACGACACACACACGCAGACGACACACACACACGCAGACACACACACAGACGACACGACACACACGCAGACACACACACACACACAGACACACACACACACGCAGGCCCCCGACACACACACACGCAGACGACACACACACACGCAGACGACACACACACACACAGACACACACACACACACAGACGACACACACACACACAGACGACACACACAGACGACACACACACGCAGACGACACACACACGCAGACGACACACACACACGCAGACGACACACACACAGACGACACACACACACACAGACGACACACACACACACAGACGACACACACGACACACACACACACACACACACAGAACACACACACACACAGACGACACGACACACACGCGACACACACACAGACGACACACACACACGCAGACGACACACGCAGACGACACACACACACGCAGACACACACACACACACGACACACACACACAGACGACACACACACGCAGACACACACACGCAGAAACACACACGCAGACGACACACACACACGCAGACGACACACACACACACGACGACACACACACACACAGACGACACACACAGACGACACACACACACACACACGCAGACGACACACACACGCACACGACACACACACGCAGACGACACACACACACAGACACACACACGCAGACACACACACACACACACACACGCACACGACACACACACGCAGACGACACACACACCACACACACACACACGCAGACCAGACACACACGCAGATGACACACACGCAGACGACACACACACACACACACACACGACACACACACACACACACACGCAGACACACACACGCACACACACACGCAGACGACACACACACGCAGACGACACACACACACAGACGACACACACACACAGAGACACACACACAGCAGACACACACACACACACACAGACACACACGCAGACACACACACACACAGACGACACACACACACCAGACGACACACACACACACAGACGACACACACACACAGACGACACACACACACACAGACGACACACACACAGACGACACACACACAGACGACACACACACAGACGACACGACACACACACACACGACACGACACACACAGACGACACGACACACACACAGACGACACACACACACACAGACCACACACACACACACAGACGACACGACACACACAGACGCACACACACACACAGACGACACACACACAGAGACACACACACAGACGACACACACACACACAGACGACGACGACACACACAGACACACACACACACACACACACACAGACAACACGACACACACACACACAGACGACACACACACACAGACGACACACACACACAGACGACACGACACACACACGAGACGACACACAGACGACATGACACACAGACGACACGACACACAGACACACACACAGACGACACACACACAGACGACACACACACACACGAGACACATGACACACATACACGACACACACAGACGACACACACACACACAGACGCACACACACACACACGACACGACACACACAGACGACAGACACACACAGACGACACACACAGACGACACACACACACAGATGACACACACACACACAACACGACACACACACACACACAGACGACACGACACACACAGACGACACGACACACACACGACACACACACAGACGACACACACACAGACGACACAACACACACACATGACACACACACACAGACGACACGACACACACACAGACGACACAACACACACACAGACGACACAACACACACACAGATGACACACACACAGACGACACACACACAGATGACACGACACACACACACAGACAACACAACACACACACAGACGACGACACACACACAGACGACACACACACACAGACGACACGACACACACACAGATGACACACACACACACACGACACACACACACAGACGACATGACACACACACACATACACACACCATTCCTCACTGCTTGGATATTATTTACATCTCCTTACCCTGGTAAAAGAGCTGAGTACTGGTGTACCCCTCACAATCTGTTAACGTTTCTTCCTTGTCGGTCTCTGCGGGGTCACACAATCGAGTGATGCAAACTTCCAGTGAACAGAGTGACCCCATTTTACAGAACTGCGACTCTGCCGTGGGTGAGATTTCAGCACGTACAGTGTATAGGGTCTAGTGGGAGAGAATGGAGAGCGTTACAGCCCTGGCCCAGGATATCCATCGCTAGATCATGTATGGAGAGACTAGAAAGAAAATGTCCCCTCAGTATTTACGGAGGACTGTCTGCCCAGATGGGAGCTTCTGCTACTAGGACAGCTCACTATGGATGATGGGGTCACCCCCAGATAAATTACTGACACCATGTGCTGGATTCTTAAGGGTGTTCCTTCTCCCTGATAATTATGCCGTGAAGGTTGACGGTCGCTAGAAGCACCAGCGGCCATGACAACTCAGTGTGGGCTTGTCACCTCCCTGACAATTTCTTTGCTCCTGGATTCTGTCCTCGTAGCAATTTTTCTAGCAAGTCTACATATGGCAGCTCAGACCAGGAAAATGTAAGGCTCCACACCAAGCCGGCTAAAAGTTACTACCATGGGCAAGTAATACTCGAAACGCATCAACTACTACTATGTACCCTGCCTTGGCACCTGAGACAATACAGCTCCAGTTTCATCGGTTTCTTCTGAAGTACAGATCAGGCTCATGATCTGCGGCTCCTCCACTGCACAGGACCTCCCTTAGCTCAGTCAGCAGCTGGACGAGAACTACTCACATAAAAGTGCTCCAAGTGGAAGTAGTAGGTGAAAGGCTGGAGATGGGCGCAGGACTCCGGGAGAGGCAACGGGAAGAAGCTGACCGAGAAGCTGCAGGGGAGTGATGGGGGCAGAGCCTGGCACCACATCACCTCCCATACGTAGAACAGGCACTGCTGACTCTGGAGGGCCTGCAAGGAACACAACAGCCAGTCACAAAGCTGGAAAAAGATGGCAACACACCCAGAGAGAGACCAAGAGAGAGCAAACCAAGTGAGAGACCCAGACCCAGAGAACAGCCTGCAACTAAATATAATGGGCGTCTCCTGAGCAGCCATGTTATATATTGATTATTCCCAAAAGAGACGCACAATAACAGTGACAAGGTAGTCACAGCCCCACCCTCTGTTGTGACCACAGGTCAGCTGCCCTTTATATTGTCACCTCTTAACTCTACAGCTGCTGAACTTGTGTTCATCTGACAACACTTCCTGCTCAAATTCAGTCTTGTCATGGGGGTCTACACCTATTCAGAGTCCACACATCCATGACCAGCACGGATCACTTAGGATGTGGACACTGAGGCGTGTCTCATTCTACCGTCTCCCCTCCTGTATGGAGCAATGCATTGTGGGTGATACCTGGCTCTCCACTGTGTGCAAGGGATGGAACTGAAGGTCTCTGGTGGAGCTGAGGCAGCCGTCTGACAACTGGAAACTGTAATCACACGTGTTCTCCACGCAGACCTGGATGTACTTTCTGGAGAGGAGACAGAAAACAAACGATAAGGATAGAAAACACAGAGTGGCGCGGACACAGCCCCACATAGTCACACAGTGCCATCACCTGGTGCCCGAGGACAGTAGCACGTGCTGAGCCTTCAGAGGAAGATGGAACGTCAGACTGATAATGGTGGAGTAGATGGACCATGGGCAGTCAACAGAAACCTGAAAGGTAGAGATGAGAGTCAGTAACCACCTGCAGCGCACCCAGCTGCTGCCCTGAAGAGCCCACACCTCCCACTACCCTGACCCCAGAAAACACTGCTCACCCGCTGCCCCCACGGACAACTCTACCCACCCGCCGCCCCCACGGACAACTCTACCCACCCGCCGCCCCCCACGGACAACTCTACCCACCCGCCGCCCCCACGGACAACTCTACCCACCCGCCGCCCCCACGGAAAACTCTACTCACCCTCCGCCCCCAAGGACAACTCTACCCACCCGCCGCCCCCACGGACAACTCTACCCACCCGCCGCCCCCACGGAAAACTCTACTCACCCTCCGCCCCCACGGAAAACTCTACTCACCCTCCGCCCCCAAGGACAACTGTACCCACCCGCCGCCCCCAAGGACAACTCTACCCACCCGCCGCCCCCAAGGACAACTCTACCCACCCGCCACCCCCACGGACAACTCTACCCACCCGCCGCCCCCACGGACAACTCTACTCACCCCGCCGCCCCCACGGGAAAACTCTACCCACCCACCGCCCCCCACGGACAACTCTACTCACCCACCGCCCCCACGGACAACTCTACCCACCCACCGCCCCCACGGACAACTCTCGACTCACCCACCGCCCCCAAGGACAACTCTACCCACCCGCTGCTCCAGGATGCCACTAGCAGCACTACTGTGAGAATTCTGAGGATCCTTCCCTCGGCGTGGGATCTCGCCATTCATTAAACGTCCACCCTCAGGAAGTAGACAGACCACATCCAGCTCAAATTCCATGACATGGTACGGAGGGGCCAGCGGGAGGGAGATACTGGTTACTTTATCAGAACGCTGAATACTAAAAGCACTGACCGACACTTCACCTGAAACAAAGACACAGCAGTTGCCAGGAAGTGTTATCGGATGGGAACCAGGAGTATTAATAGGGCAGATCTGAAGACGGGGCTACATGAGTGAAGTCAGCAGGCCCTACATAGAGTCTGTAGGTTGTTCAGGTCCCTAGCATAGGGAGGCGCTGCAGAGGCTCGACTCACCATGGCTGTTTTGGTAGATGGAGGCAGTGTTATCCACTACCGGTATAATCGGCATGGTGTCCGCATTACTCAGCTGAAGGGTGTCACCGGGTTTAACACGATAATGTCCAGTTGTCACTGTAAACTTTAGCTTCTGAGGGACCCCAGCCAGAAGGCAATCTGTGTGGAGACAGGAGATGTTGGGAGTGCTGCTCCCTGCCCATTGTCATGGTGTACCTGGACTCACTGCTCCGATCGTACTCACCACTCAGTGGTTCCACCTTCAGCTGAGGCTCCTGGGAATAAACATCATACTGTACTATGGGGTACACATGGGGAAGCAGCAGCTGCACCGTCCCAAATGATGCAGCAAGTTGGCGCAAGGTGTAAGTGCCAGGCTCCTGAGCCTTAACAAAGGAGGAAAAACATGTCGTCAGAAGTGACCCCCTGAGAACTGGTGACAGGCTATTACTTGGAGGAGACGGGAGGAAGTACAGGGCATTACTGGCAGAGAATGGAGGAGACGGGAGGAAGTACAGGGCATTACTGGCAGAGAATGGAGGAGACGGGAGGAAGTACAGGGCATTACTGGCAGAGAATGGAGGAGACGGGAGGAAGTACAGGGCATTACTGGCAGAGAATGGAAGGGACGGTAGGGAGTACAGGGCATCACTGCCAGTGGAGGGGAGGAATAAATGGCCACAATGTCTTCTGCTTGGCTGTCTGACATGCACTAGAGCCCACTTACACAGCAGTAAGAAGACATTCAGTACCTGAGTGTGAAAGGTCACATGGTTGAGACCCGGCTGCAGGATGACATTGCTGCAGCGGAGGTTGTGAGCGCCATCGTCCAGACTGAGGCTAGAATGTCTGTCCAGGGGAGAGGAGACGCTAGAGTCCTGCGGCCGCAGTAACATGTGCACATTCCTGCAAATCACACCCGTGCTGACCAAGCAGCTCTCAGACGGACTCTTCTCATGCATCTCTGACAGCTCCAGGACGGGTGGTGGTACTCGAACTCCCAAAGGAGCCTCAGGCTGAAAATGTACAGTGCCCCCTGATGGTTTGTGCCGGGTGAGCCACTCTGCAGTTTTGCGGTAGCTGTTTTTGTCCAGACTGTAATGGAAAAATCCTGAGAGATGCTCCAAGTGGAACGGCTCCGGCATGTGGCACAAGAGCATCAGCTCTATGGACAGGGACCCCCCAACATGAACCACTGCATTGGGGGGATCGAAGCGCAGAGAGGTCAACTGAGCAAAAGAGCTGAACGGGAGGTTGACAAGGTTACCTGAGGAGAGGGGTAAGAGGATAAATCTGTTATCCTGTACTCTGCTTGATCTTAATGTTACACCCCCCCCCCACCCTCTTCCAGTGCTATACCTCCAGTACCGGTGTCCAGTGTTGAAAGGCGAAGGATCTCATGGCCATATCTGACACGCTCCTCTTGGGATAGGTTTCCGTCAGTGGCCAGGAGACTGCAGGTCTTTAGGTATCTGCAGCAGAGTTAAGGAGAAGGCGAAAGGATGCAGGCATGCCCAGAAAGCTATATCCCCAGGATCCCAGGAAGACCAGGAGCTGCTGAATGTTTAAAGAGTAGCATCAGAAAGGATACGGCTCGGTCTGCCCCAGCAGCTTCTGACATTCTGCTAGCTGCTTTCGGGTGTGAGTGAGGGGCAGCGCCCAGCCCTCGGCCTGGTACATGCGAAGCGCCCCTTGTAAGTAGGGCTCCGCTTTCTGCGGCAAAGACTTCTTCCTGAGGAGAAAAATAAAAGAATAGTTAAAAACTGGCCACCATAATGCTGACTACAAAACACAGAGTCCTGCAATCTCCATAAGGGCTGAGCGATTAATGGAAAAATCACCAAAACCAACCCAGATAACCGACATGCACAAAACCAGGTTATTACAATATTCACGAGGATCTATCTGCGGTTTCATTCACAATGAACCTGTATAGTGAGGGGTCTCCTCAACCTGTAGAGTATAATGGATCAGAGGGCCCAGCGAGGTAACGAACATACATCCCAGTGTTACTCACCGATCCTGGGCTTTGGTGCAACTCCCTGCTGTCTTCGGCCCTCCTGACAATGGCCTGTGATTGGACCTCAGCTGGTCACGTGGCTTCATGACACACAAACACAAGCGTCACGATGCTGCATGACCCATGTGACCCACAGGCCTCAGAGGTCCCTGACAGCAGGGAGCTGCACCTAAGCCCAGGAGAGGTGAGTAACACTGGTTTTTATGTTTGATAACCTCCCCAGGGCCTCTAAGGAGACCCCACAGTATAAGAACAATTACAGTTTGGCTGCGTTTTCGATGCAAACAAAACCACTGAGCGAACCTCATGAGGTTCACCTAATGCATACTCATACTGAACAGAGAGAGAACAGAGAAAACTGAAGAGCTGAGCAGACAAAGGGGAGAGCTGAGCAGAGAAAGGGGAGAGCTGAGCAGAGAAAGGGGGGAGAGCAGAGAAGGGGAGAGCAGAGAAAGGGGAGCAGAGAAAGGGGAGAGCAGAGCAGAGAAAGGGGAGAGCAGAGCAGAGAAAGGGGAGAGCAGAGCAGAGAAAGGGGAGAGCAGAGCAGAAGGGGAGAGCGAGGGAGAGCAGAGAAAGGGGAGAGCAGAGCAGAGAAAGGGGAGAGCAGAGCAGAGAAAGGGGAGAGCAGAGCAGAGAAAGGGGAGAGCAGCAGAGAAAGGGGAGAGCAGAAAGGGGAGAGCAGAGAAGGGGAGAGCAGAGAAAGGGGAGAGCAGAGCAGAGAAAGGGGAGAGCAGAGCAGAGAAAGGGGAGAGCAGAGAAAGGGGAGAGCAGAGCAGAGAAAGGGGAGAGCAGAGCAGAGAAAGGGGAGAGCGAGCAGAGAAAGGGGAGAGCAGAGAAAGGGGAGAGCAGAGAAAGGGAGAGCAGAGCAGAGAAAGGGGAGAGCAGAGCAGAGAAAGGGGAGAGCAGAGCAGAGAAAGGGGAGAGCAGAGCAGAGAAAGGGGAGAGCAGAGAAAGGGGAGAGCAGAGAAAGGGGAGAGCAGAGCAGAGAAAGGGGAGAGCTGAGCAGAGAAAGGGAGAGCAGAGAAAGGGGAGAGCAGAGCAGAGAAAGGGGAGAGCAGAGCAGAGAAAGGGGAGAGCAGAGAAAGGGGAGAGCAGAGAAAGGGGAGAGCAGAGCAGAGAAAGGGGAGAGCAGAGAAAGGGGGAGAGCAGAGAAAGGGGAGAGCAGAGAAAGGGGAGAGCAGAGAAAGGGAGAGCAGAGAAAGGGGAGAGCAGAGAAAGGGGAGAGCAGCAGAGAAAGGGGAGAGCAGAGCAGAGAAAGGGAGAGCAGGGGAGAGCAGAGAAAGGGGAGAGCAGAGCAGAGAAAGGGGAGAGCAGAGCAGAGAAAGGGGAGAGCAGAGCAGAGAAAGGGGAGAGCAGAGCAGAGAGGGGGAGAGCAGAGAAAGGGGAGAGCAGAGCAGAGAAAGGGGAGAGCAGAGAAAGGGAGAGCAGAGCAGAGAAAGGGGAGAGCGAGCAGAGAAAGGGGAGAGCAGAGCAGGGGAAAGGAGAGCAGAGAAAGGGGGCAGAGCAGAGAAAGGGGGCAGAGCAGAGAAAGGGAGAGCAGAGCAGAGAAAGGGGAGAGCAGAGCAGAGAAAGGGGAGAGCAGAGCAGAGAAAGGGGAGAGCAGAGCAGAGAAAGGGGAGAGCGAGCAGAGAAAGGGGAGAGCAGAGCAGAGGGGAGAGGAGAGGGAGAGCAGAGAAAGGGGAGAGAGAGCAGAGAAGGGGGGCAGAGCAGAGAAAGGGGAGAGCAGAGCAGAGAAAGGGGAGAGCAGGGGAGAGAAAGGGGAGAGCGAGAGCAGAGAAGGCAGGAAAGGAGAGCAGAGCAGAGAAAGGGGAGAGCAGAGCAGAGAAAGGGGAGAGCAGAGCAGAGAAAGGGGAGAGCAGAGCAGAGAAAGGGGAGAGCAGAGCAGAGAAAGGGGAGAGCTGAGCAGAGAAAGGGGAGAGCTGAGCAGAGAAAGGGGAGAGCAGAGCAGAGAAAGGGAGAGCAGAGCAGAGAAAGGGGAGAGCAGAGCAGAGAAAGGGGAGAGCAGAGCAGAGAAAGGGGAGAGCAGAGCAGAGAAAGGGGAGAGCAGAGCAGAGAAAGGGGAGAGCAGAGCAGAGAAAGGGGAGAGCAGAGAAAGGGGAGAGCAGAGCAGAGAAGGGAGAGCAGAGCAGAGAAAGGGGGAGCAGAGCAGAGAAAGGGAGAGCAGAGCGAGAAAGGGGGCAGAGAGGGAGAGCAGAGAAAGGGGAGAGCAGAGCAGAGAAAGGGGAGGGAGAGCAGAGAAAGGGGGCAGAGCAGAGAAAGGGGAGAGCAGAGAAAGGGAGAGCAGAGAAAGGGGAGAGCAGAGCAGAGAAAGGGGAGGCAGAGCAGAGAAAGGGGAGAGCAGAGCAGAGAAAGGGGAGAGCAGAGCAGAGAAAGGGGAGAGCAGAGCAGAGAAAGGGGAGAGCAGAGCAGAGAAAGGGGAGAGCAGAGCAGAGAAAGGGAGAGCAGAGCAGAGAAAGGGGAGAGCAGAGCAGAGAAAGGGGAGAGCAGAGCAGAGAAAGGGGAGAGCAGAGAAAGGGGAGAGCAGAGCAGAGAAAGGGGAGAGCTGAGCAGAGAAAGGGGAGAGCTGAGCAGAGAAAGGGGAGAGCTGAGCAGAGAAAGGGGAGAGCTGAGCAGAGAAAGGGGGAGAGCTGAGCAGAGAAAGGGGGAGAGCAGAGAAAGGGAGAGCAGAGAAAGGGGAGAGCAGAGCAGAGAAAGGGGAGAGCAGAGCAGAGAAAGGGGAGAGCAGAGCAGAGAAAGGGGAGAGCAGAGCAGAGAAAGGGGAGAGCTGAGCAGAGAAAGGGGAGAGCTGAGCAGAGAAAGGGGAGAGCAGAGCAGAGAAAGGGGAGAGAGCAGAGCAAGGGGAGAGCACAGCAGAGAAAGGGGAGAGCAGAGCAGAGAAGGGAGAGCAGAGAAAGGGGAGAGCAGAGCAGAGAAAGGGGAGAGCAGAGCAGAGAAAGGGGAGAGCTGAGCAGAGAAAGGGGAGAGCTGAGCAGAGAAAGGGGAGAGCAGAGCAGAGAAAGGGGAGAGCAGAGCAGAGAAAGGGGAGAGGAGAGCAGAGAAAGGGAGAGCAGAGCAGAGAAAGGGGAGAGCAGAGCAGAGAAAGGGGGGCAGAGCAGAGAAAGGGGAGGCTGAGCAGAGAAAGGGGAGAGCAGAGCAGAGAAAGGGGAGAGCTGAGCAGAGAAAGGGGAGAGCTGAGCAGAGAAAGGGGAGAGCTGAGCAGAGAAAGGGGAGAGCAGAGCAGAGAAAGGGGAGAGCAGAGCAGAGAAAGGGGAGAGCAGAGCAGAGAAAGGGGAGAGCAGAGAAAGGGGAGAGAGCAGAGAAAGGGGAGGAGAGCAGAGAAAGGGAGAGAGCAGAGAAGGGGAGAGCAGAGCAGGGGGAGGCAGAGAGGGGGAGAGCAGAGAAAGGGGAGAGCAGAGAGAGGGGAGAGCAGAGAAAGGGGAGAGCAGAGAGGGGGGGAGAGCAGAGAAGGGGAGAGCAGAGCAGAGAAAGGGGAGAGCAGAGCAGAGAAAGGGGAGAGCAGAGAAAGGGGGGAGAGCAGAGAAAGGGGAGAGCAGAGCAGAGAAAGGGGAGAGCAGAGCAGAGAAAGGGGAGAGCAGAGCAGAGAAAGGGGAGAGCAGAGCAGAGAAAGGGGAGAGCAGAGCAGAGCAAGGGGAGAGCAGAGCAGAGAAAGGGGAGAGCAGAGCAGAGAAAGGGGAGAGCAGAGCAGAGAAAGGGGAGAGCAGAGCAGAGAAAGGAGAGGAGAGCAGAGAAAGGGGAGAGCAGAGCAGAGAAAGGGAAGAGCAGAGCAGAGAAAGGGGAGAGCAGAGCAGAGAAAGGGGAGAGCTGAGCAGAGAAAGGGGAGAGCAGAGCAGAGAAAGGGGAGAGCAGAGCAGAGAAAGGGGGAGAGCAGAGCAAGGGGAGAGCAGAGCAGAGAAAGGGGAGAGCAGACCAGAGAAAGGGAAGAACAGAGCAGAGAAAGGGAAGAGCAGAGGGAGGCGAGGAAAGGGGAGAGCTGAGCAGAGAAAGGGGAGAGCAGAGCAGAGAAAGGGGAGAGCAGAGCAGAGAAGGGGAGGAGAGCAGAGAAAGGGGAGAGAAGAAAGGAAGCGGAGAGGGAGAGCAGAGCAGAGAAAGGGAGAGCTGAGCAGAGAAAGGGGAGAGCTGAGCAGAGAAAGGGGAGAGCTGAGCAGAGAAAGGGGAGAGCAGAGCAGAGAAAGGGGAGAGCAGAGAAAGGGGAGAGCTGAGCAGAGAAAGGGGAGAGCAGAGCAGAGAAAGGGGAGAGCAGAGCAGAGAAAGGGAGAGCAGAGCAGAGAAAGGGGAGAGCTGAGCAGAGAAAGGGGAGAGCTGAGCAGAGAAAGGGGAGAGCTGAGCAGAGAAAGGGGAGAGCAGAGAGAAAGGGGAGAGCTGAGCAGAGAAAGGGGAGAGCTGAGCAGAGAAAGGGAGAGCTGAGCAGAGAAAGGGGAGAGCAGAGCAGAGAAAGGGAAGGGAGAGCAGAGAAAGGGGAGAGCAGAGAAAGGGAGAGCAGAGAAAGGGGGAGAGCAGAGAAAGGGGAGAGCAGAGCAGAGAAAGGGAAGCAGAGCAGAGAAAGGGGAGAGCAGAGAAAGGGGAGAGCGAGCAGAGAGAGGAGACAGAGAAAGGGGAGAGCAGAGAAAGGGAGAGCAGAGAAGGGGAGGCAGAGCAGAGAAAGGGGAGAGCAGAGCAGAGAAAGGGGAGAGCAGAGCAGAGAAAGGGGAGAGCAGAGCAGAGAAAGGGAGAGCAGAGCAGAGAAAGGGGAGAGCAGAGCAGAGAAAGGGGAGAGCAGAGCAGAGAAAGGGGAGAGCAGAGCAGAGAAAGGGGAGAGCAGAGCAGAGAAAGGGGAGAGCAGAGCAGAGAAAGGGCAGAGCAGAGAGGAGAGCAGAGCAGAGAAAGGGGAGAGCAGAGCAGAGAAAGGGGAGAGCAGAGCAGAGAAAGGGGAGAGCAGAGCAGAGAAAGGGGAGAGCAGAGCAGAGAAAGGGGAGAGCAGAGCAGAGAAAGGGGAGAGCAGAGCAGAGAAAGGGGAGAGCAGAGCAGAGAAAGGGGAGAGCAGAGCAGAGAAAGGGGAGAGCAGAGCAGAGAAAGGGGAGAGCAGAGCAGAGAAAGGGAGAGCAGAGCAGAGAAAGGGGAGAGCAGAGCAGAGAAAGGGGAGAGCAGAGCAGAGAAAGGGGAGAGCAGAGCAGAGAAAGGGGAGAGCAGAGCAGAGAAAGGGGAGAGCAGAGCAGAGAAAGGGGAGAGCTGAGCAGAGAAAGGGGAGAGCTGAGCAGAGAAAGGGGACAGCAGAGCAGAGAAAGGGGAGAGCAGAGAAAGGGGAGAGCTGAGCAGAGAAGGGGAGAGCTGAGCAGAGAAAGGGGAGAGCAGAGCAGAGAAAGGGGAGAGCAGAGCAGAGAAAGGGGAGAGCAGAGCAGAGAAAGGGAGAGAGCAGAGAAAGGGAGAGCTGAGCAGAGAAAGGGGAGAGCAGAGCAGAGAAAGGGGAGAGCAGAGCAGAGAAAGGGGAGAGCAGAGCAGAGAGGGAGAGAGAGCGAGCAGAGAAAGGGGAGAGCAGAGCAGAGAAAGGGGAGAGCAGAGAAAGGGGAGGAGAGCAGAGAAAGGGAGAGCAGAGAAAGGGGAGAGCTGAGCAGAGAAAGGGGAGAGCACAGAGAAAGGAGAGCTGAGCAGAGAAAGGGAGGAGAGCAGAGAAAGGGGAGCGAGCAGAGAAAGGGAGAGCAGACAGAACGAGAGGGGGAGCAGAAAAGGGGAGAGCTGAGCAGAGAAAGGGGAGAGCTGAGCAGAGAAAAGGGAGGGAGCAGAGAGGGAGAGCTGAGCAGAGAAAGGGGAGAGCAGAGCAGAGAAAGGGGAGAGCTGAGCAGAGAAAAGGGAGAGCAGAGCAGAGAAAGGGGAGAGCTGAGCAGAGAAAGGGGAGAGCAGAGCAGAGAAAGGGAGAGCAGAGCAGAGAAAGGGAGAGCAGAGCAGAGAAAGGGAGAGCTGAGCAGAGGGAGAGCAGAGCAGAGAAAGGGAGAGCAGAGCAGAGAAAGGGGAGAGCAGAGCAGAGAAAGGGGAGAGCAGAGCAGAGAAAGGGGAGAGCAGAGCAGAGAAAGGGGAGAGCAGAGCAGAGAAAGGGGAGAGCAGAGCAGAGAAAGGGGAGACAGAAAGAGGAGAGCAGAGAAAGGAGAGCAGAGCAGAGAAAGGGGAGAGCAGAGAAAGGGGAGAGCAGAGCAGAGAAAGGGAGAGCAGAGCAGAGAAAGGGGAGAGCAGAGCAGAGAAAGGGGAGAGCAGAGCAGAGAAAGGGGAGAGCAGACAGAGAAGGGGAAGGAGAGCAGAGAAAGGGGAGAGCAGAGCAGAGAAAGGGGGAGAGCAGAGAAAGGGGAGAGCAGAGAGAAAGGGAGAGCAGAGCAGAGAAAGGGGGAGAGCAGAGCAGAGAAAGGGGAGAGCAGAGCAGAGAAAGGGGAGAGCAGAGCAGAGAAAGGGCAGAGCAGAGAAAGGGAGAGCAGAGCAGAGAAAGGGGAGAGCAGAGCAGAGAAAGGGGAGAGCAGAGCAGAGAAAGGGAGAGCAGAGCAGAGAAAGGGAGAGCAGAGCAGAGAAAGGAGAGCAGAGAAAGGGGAGAGCAGAGAGGGGAGCAGAGCAGAGAAAGGGGAGAGCAGAGCAGAGAAAGGGGAGAGCAGAGCAGAGAAAGGGGAGAGCAGAGCAGAGAAAGGGGAGAGCAGAGCAGAGAAGGGAGAGCAGAGCAGAGAAAGGGGAGAGCAGAGCAGAGAAGGAAGAGCAGAGAAAGGGAGCAGAGAAAGGGGGGCAGAGCAGAGAAAGGGAGAGCAGAGAAAGGGGAGAGAGCAGAGAAAGGGAGAGCAGAGCAGAGAAAGGGGAGAGCAGAGAAGGGGAGAGCAGAGAAAGGGGAGAGCAGAGCAGAGAAAGGGGAGAGCAGAGCAGAGAAAGGGGAGAGCAGAGCAGAGAAAGGGGAGAGCAGAGAAAGGGGAGAGCAGAGAGAGAGAGAGCAGAGAAAGGGGAGAGCAGAGCAGAGAAAGGGAGAGCGAGCAAGGGGAGAGCGGCAGAGAAAGGGAGAGCAGAGCAGAGAAAGGGGAGAGCAGAGCAGAGAAAGGGGAGAGCAGAGCAGAGAAAGGGGAGAGCAGAGCAGAGAAAGGGGAGAGCAGAGCAGAGAAAGGGGAGAGCAGAGAAAGGGGGCAGAGCGAGAAAGGGGGCAGAGCGAGAAAGGGGAGAGCAGAGCAGAGAAAGGGGAGAGCAGAGCAGAGAAAGGGGAGAGCAGAGCAGAGAAAGGGGGAGAGCAGAGAAAGGGGAGAGCCGAGAAGGGGGGAGAGCAGAGAAAGGGGAGAGCAGAGCAGAGAAGGGGAGAGCAGAGCAGAGAAAGGGGAGAGCAGAGCAGAGAAAGGGAGAGCAGAGCAGAGAAAGGGGAGAGCAGAGCAGAGAAAGGGGAGAGCAGAGAAAGGGGAGAGCAGAGCAGAGAAAGGGGAGAGCAGAGCAGAGAAAGGGGAGAGCAGAGCAGAGAAAAGAGAGACAGAGGAGAAGGAAGAGAGCGGCAGAGAAAGGGAGAGAGCAGAGAAAGGGGGGAGAGCAGAGAAAGGGAGAGCAGAGCAGAGAAAGGGAGGCAGAGCAGAGAAAGGAGAGCGAGCAGAGAAGGGAGAGCAGAGCGAGAGGGAGAGCAGAGCAGAGAAAGGGAGAGCAGAGCAGAGAAAGGGGAGAGCAGAGCAGAGAAAGGGAGAAGGAGGCGAGAAAGGGGAGGCAGAGCGAGAAAGGGAGAGGAGAGCAGAGAAAGGGGAGCAGAGAAGGGAGAGCAGAGAAAGGGGAGAGCAGAGCAGAGAAAGGGGAGAGCAGAGCAGAGAGGGGAGAGCAGAGCAGAGAAAGGGGAGAGCAGAAAACGAGGAGAGGGAGAGCAGAGGAGAAAGGGAGAGCAGAGCAGAGAGGGGAGAGCAGAGCAGAGAAAGGGGAGAGCAGAGCAGAGAAAGGGGAGGCAGAGCAGAGAAAGGGGAGAGCGAGCAGAGAAGGGGAGGAGAGGGAGGCAGAGCAGAGAAAGGGGAGAGCAGAGAGAGAAGGGGAGAGCTGAGCAGAGAAAGGGGAGAGCAGAGCAGAGAAAGGGGAGAGCAGAAGAGAAAGGGGAGAGCAGAGCAGAGAAAGGAGAGAGAGCAGAGAAAGGGGAGAGCAGAGAAAGGGGAGAGCAGAGAAAGGGGAGAGCTGAGCAGAGAAAGGGGAGAGCAGAGCAGAGAAAGGGGAGAGCAGAGCAGAGAGAGGGGAGAGCAGAGCAGAGAAAGGGGAGAGCAGAGCAGAGAAAGGGGAGAGCAGAGCAGAGAAAGGGGAGAGCAGAGCAGAGAAAGGGGAGAGCAGAGCAGAGAAAGGGGAGAGCAGAGCAGAGAAAGGGGAGAGCAGAGCAGAGAAAGGGGAGAGCAGAGCAGAGAAAGGGGAGAGCTGAGCAGAGAAAGGGGAGAGAGCAGAGAAAGGGGAGAGCTGAGCAGAGAAAGGGGAGAGCAGAGCAGAGAAAGGGGAGAGCAGAGCAGAGAAAGGGGAGAGCAGAGCGAGAAAGGGGAGAGCAGAGAAAGGGGGAGGAGAGCAGAGAAAGGGGAGGAGAGCAGAGCAGAGAAAGGGAGGGAGAGCAGAGAAAGGGGAGAGCTGAGCAGAGAAAGGGGAGAGCTGAGCAGAGAAAGGGGAGAGCAGAGAAAGGGGAGAGCAGAGCAGAGAAAGGGGAGGAGAGCAGAGAAAGGGGAGGAGCGAGAAAGGGGAGCAGAGCAGAGAAAGGGAGAGCAGAGCAGAGAAGGGAGAGCGAGCAGAGAAAGGGGAGAGCAGAGAAAGGGGAGAGCTGAGCAGAGAAAGGGGAGAGCTGAGCAGAGAAAGGGGAGAGCTGAGCAGAGAAAGGGGAGAGCAAAAAGGGAGAGCAGAGAAAGGGACAGAGAGGGGGAGCGGAGAGCAGAGAAAGGGGAGAGAGCAGAGAAAGGGGAGAGCAGAGCAGAGAAAGGGGAGGAGAGCAGAGAAAGGGGAGAGCGAGCAGAGAAAGGGGAGAGCAGAGAAAGGGGAGAGCAGAGCAGAGAAAGGAGAGCGAGAAGGGGAGAGCAGAGCAGAGAAAGGGGAGAGCTGAGCAGAGAAAGGGGAGAGCAGAGCAGAGAAAGGGGAGAGCAGAGCAGAGAAGGGGAGAGCAGAGCAGAGAAAGGGAGAGCAGAGCAGAGAAAGGGAGAGCAGAGCAGAGAAAGGGGAGCAGAGAGAAAGGGGAGAGCAGAGCAGAGAAAGGGACGGAGAGCAGAGCAGAGAAAGGGGAGAGCAGAGCAGAGAAAGGGGAGAGCTGAGCAGAGAAAGGGGAGAGCAGAGCAGAGAAAGGGGAGAGCAGAGCAGAGAAAGGGGAAGCAGAGAGGGAGAGCAGAGCAGAGAAAGGGGAGAGCAGAGCAGAGAAAGGGAGAGCAGAGCAGAGAAAGGGGAGAGCAGAGCAGAGAAAGGGGAGAGCAGAGCAGAGAAAGGGAAGACAGAGAGGGAGAGCAGAGCAGAGAAAGGGAGAGCAGAGCAGAGAAAGGGAGAGCAGAGCAGAGAAAGGGGAGAGCAGAGCAGAGAAAGGGGAGAGCAGAGCAGAGAAAGGGGAGAGCAGAGCAGAGAAAGGGGGAGAGCAGAGGCAGAGAAGGGGAGAGCAGAGCAGAGAAAGGGGAGAGCAGAGAAAAGGGAGAGAGCAGAGAAAGGGGAGAGCAGAGCAGAGAAAGGGGAGAGCAGAGCAGAGAAAGGGGAGAGCAGAGCAGAGAAAGGGGAGAGCAGAGCAGAGAAAGGGGAGAGCAGAGCAGAGAAAGGGGGAGAGCAGAGCAGAGAAAGGGAGAGCAGAGCAGAGAAAGGGGAGAGCAGAGCAGAGAGAAAGGGGAGAGGAGCAGAGAAAGGGAGAGCAGAGCAGAGAAAGGGGAGAGCAGAGCAGAGAAAGGGAGAAGAGCGGGGAGAGCTGAGCAGAGAAAGGGGGAGAGCAGAGCAGAGAAAGGGGAGAGCAGAGCAGAGAAAGGGGAGAGAGCAGAGAAGGGCAGAGAGAAAGGGGAGAGCAGAGCAGAGAAAGGGGAGAGCAGAGCAGAGAAAGGGGAGAGCAGAGCAGAGAAAGGGGAGAGCTGAGCAGAGAAAGGGGAGAGCTGAGCAGAGAAAGGGGAGAGCTGAGCAGAGAAAGGGAAGACAGGAAGCAGAGCAGAGAGGGGAGAGCAGGCAGAGAAAGAGCAGAGCAGAGAAAGGGAGAGAGCAGAGCAGAGAAAGGGGAGAGCAGAGCAGAGAAAGGGGAGAGCAGAGCAGAGAAAGGGGAGAGCAGAGCAGAGAAAGGGGAGAGCAGAGCAGAGAAAGGGAGAGAGCAGAGCAGAGAAAGGGGAGAGCTGAGCAGAGAAAGGGGAGAGCTGAGCAGAGAAGGGAAGGAGAAGGGAGAGCAGAGAAAGGGGAGGCTGAGCAGAGAAAGGGGAGAGCGAAGGGGAGAGCAGAGAAAGGGGAGAGCAGAGCAGAGAAAGGGGAGAGCAGAGCAGAGAAAGGGGAGAGCTGAGCAGAGAAAGGGGAGAGCAGAGCAGAGAAAGGGGAGAGCTGAGCAGAGAAAGGGGAGAGCTGAGCAGAGAAAGGGGAGAGCTGAGCAGAGAAAGGGGAGAGCTGAGCAGAGAAAGAGGGAGAGCAGAGCAGAGAAAGGGGAGAGCAGAGCAGAGAAAGGGGAGAGCAGAGCAGAGAAAGGGAAGAGCAGAGCAGAGAAAGGGGAGAGCAGAGCAGAGAAAGGGGAGAGCAGAGCAGAGAAAGGGGAGAGCAGAGCAGAGAAGGGGAGAGCAGAGCAGAGAAAGGGGAGAGCAGAGCAGAGAAAGGGGAGAGAGCAGAGAAGGGGAGAGAGCAGAGAAAGAGGGAGAGCAGAGCAGAGAAAGGGGAGAGCAGAGCAGAGAAAGGGGAGAGCTGAGCAGAGAAAGGGGAGAGCAGAGCAGAGAAAGGGGAGAGCTGAGCAGAGAAAGGGGAGAGCAGAGCAGAGAAAGGGGAGAGCTGAGCAGAGAAAGGGAGAGCAGAGCAGAGAAAGGGGAGAGCAGAGAAAGGGGAGAGAGCAGAGAAAGGGGAGAGCAGAGCAGAGAAAGGGGAGAGCAGAGCAGAGAAAGGGGAGAGCAGAGCAGAGAAAGGGGAGAGCAGAGCAGAGAAAGGGCAGAGCAGAGGAAGGGGAGAGCAGAGCAGAGAAGGGGGAGAGCAGAGCAGAGAAAGGGGAGAGCTGAGCAGAGAAAGGGGAGAGCAGAGCAGAGAAAGGGGGAGAGCAGAGAAAGGGGAGAGCAGAGCAGAGAAAGGGGAGAGCAGAGCAGAGAAAGGGGAGAGCAGAGCAGAGAAAGGGGAGAGCAGAGCAGAGAGTGGGGAGAGCAGAGCAGAGAGAGGGGAGAGCAGAGCAGAGAGAGGGGAGAGCAGAACAGAGAAAGGGGAGAGCAGAGTAGAGAAAGGAGAGAGCTGAACAGAGAAAGGGGAGAGCACAACAGAGAAGGGAGAGCAGAACAGAGAGAGGGGAGAGCAGAACAGAGAGAGGGGAGGGCAGAACAGAGAAAGGGGAGGGGCAGAACAGAGAAAGGGGAGGGCAGAACAGAGAAAGGGGAGGGCAGAACAGAGAGAGGGGAGGGCAGAACAGAGAGAGGGGAGGGCAGAGAAGGGGAGGGCAGAGAGAGGGGAGGGCAGCAGAGAAAGGGGAGGGCAGCAGAGAAAGGGGAGGGCAGACAGAGAAAGGGGAGGGCAGAACAGAGAAAGGGGAGGGCAGAACAGAGAAAGGGGAGGGCAGAACAGAGAAAGGGGAGGGCAGAACAGAGAAAGGGGAGGGCAGAACAGAGAAAGGGGAGAGCAGAACAGAGAAAGGGGAGGGCAGAGCAGAGAGAGGGGAGAGCAGAGAGAGGGAAGAACAAAAGACAGAAGAGCAGAGAAGACTAGAGAGCTGAACAGACAGAGGAGAGCAAAAAAAACTGGAGAAGTAAGCAGAGAGGGCAGAGAAGACTGGAGAGCTGAACAGAAAGGGGAGAGCAGAGAAGACTGGAGAGCAGAACAGAGGGGAGAGCAGAGAGAGGGAAGAGCTGAACAAAGAGGGGAGAGCAAAAAGAGGGAAGAACAAAGACGACTGAAGAGAGGGGAGAGCAGAGCAGACTGGAGAGCAGAACAGAGAGAGGGAAGAGCAGAGAGAGAAGAACTGAACAGAGAGGGGAGAGCAGAGAAGACTGGAGAGCTGAACAGAGAGAGGGGAGAGCTGAACAGAGAGGGGAGAGCAAAGAGGGAAGAGCTGAACAGAGAGGGGAGAGCAGAGAGGACTGAAGAGCTGAACAGAAAGGGGAGAGCAGAGAGGACTGAAGAGCTGAACAGAGAAGAGAAGACTAGAGAATTGAACAGACAGGGGAGAGCAAAAAAAAAAACTGAAGTAGTGAGCAGAGAGGGCAGAGAATACTGGAGAGTTGAACAGAGAGAGTAAAGAGCAGAGAAGACTGGAGAGCAGAACAGAGGCAGCGGAGAGCAAAGAAAACTGGAAAAGTGAGCAGAGAGGACAGAGAAGACTGGAGAGTTGAACAGAGGGGAGAGCAGAGAAAAATGGGTACATGAGCAGAGAGAGCAGAGCAGACTGGAGAGCAGAGCGGACAAGACTGGAGAGCAGAGCGGAGAAAGAGAAGGGCACAGTGATCGGGGTGGTTTCAGTAATTACATGTAGAAGTCGGCCAGGTTCTTCCCCACCAGTTTGGCGGATCGGCTTCTCCCGATGCTGCTGTACATTTCTATGGTGGCGTGTGCCAGGTCCTGCAGAAAGACAGAGAGGGTGAGAAATGGTGGATGGGGTATGAGGGGATGGGTCAGGTGTGTGAGTACAGTGGACCCCTTACCAGATAATGCTTCTCAAATGACTCTTCTGAGGACAGCGCCTCCTGCAGCTTCTTGTAGGGACTCTGCGCTGTGTTTGCTGTAGAAGAGACAATAGATAAATACAATGAGGGGCAAGAAAGGGAGGAAAGAGTGCACCCTACACCCAGGCCCCTCACCTGTCTCTGGTCTCTCTGCTCCTAACCCAGCCAGTAAATCCACCGTCCTCTGCAGGTCCTCTGAGCATGGGCCAGACTCCGACACCAAACCACACAGGGACCCGAGAGACTGCAGCTGGAAGCACAAAGATCTGGTCCGATTCAAGATGTAATGGCTGCCAGCAACTCATACAATGACCCTTAGACCGGCCCCTCCACAACATCATACAATGACCTCAGACTAGCCCCTCCACCACACCCTCCTACAATGACCCCCAGATTGGCCCCTCCACCACACCCTCCTACAATGACCCACAGACTGGCCCCTCCACCACACCGCATATACTGACCCCAACACCACAACATCATACAATGACCCCCAGACCAGACTGGCCCCTCAACCACAACCTTATACAATGACCCCAACAACAGACCGGCCCCTCCACCACAACCTCATACAATGACCCCCCAGACAGGCCCCTCCACCTCATACAATGACCCACACAACACAGCAGACCCCTCCATCACAACCTCATACAGTGATCCCACACCAGACCGGCCCCTCCAACACAATCCCATACAATGACCCCCACAACAGACCAGCCCCTCCACCACAACCTCATATAATGACCCCAAAGACCAGACTGGCCCCTGCACCACATCATACAATGACCCCAGAACAGCCCATCCACCACAACCTCATACAATGACCCCCACAACAGACCAGCCCCTCCACCACAACCACATATAATGCAGACCGACCCCTCCACCAACATCATACAATGACCCCACACTGGCCCCTCCACCATCATACAATGACCCCAGACCAGCCACTCCGCCACAACCTCATACAATGACCCATACACCAGACCGACCCCTCCACCACAACTCCATACAATGACCCCCACAATAGACCAATCCCTCCAGCACATCATACAATGACGCCAGACTGGCCCCCTCAACAACAAACTCATACAATGACCTACACACCAGACCAGCCACTCCACCACAACTTTATACAATGACCCCCACAACGGACCGGCCCCTCCACCACAACCTCTTATAGTGATCCACACACCAGACTGACCTTCTCAGTTGCGTAGCTCCAAAGCCCCACAGTGTGGGAGACATTGGCCTCGATCTGAGCTCTCTCACAACAGCCTTCAATCCTCTGCAGAACCTCCAGACAGCTCAAAAACACCCAACAGTCCAGAGCCCCTGGGGGAACAGCTACCTGTAGGCCCAAAGCATATGTGAATATATGTATGCAGCATTCATCATGGCAGCTTATATGTGGCCTGTAGACACAACGGCTCACCTCCAACAGCCGCAGTTCCTGGACACAGTTATGGAGAAGCTCTAGTGCCCGGGCTGCAACCTCCCAGGGTCTCTGCAGGAAGAGTAGCAGGGTGCACTGGCGAGAGAAGAGATAACTACGCAGTTCCAGCAGGTTGGCCTGACGACGCTGGATCAAGTCTCTTTTTTCCATGTCAATGGGTTTTCTTAGAGCGAGGCCATCCCAGCTCTGCACCGGCTGACAGAAGGAGCTGAGCCAATTCGCCCCATCTGTAAAGACACAGCATTGCCATGAATGCCAGGGTCAATGAGAATGTCAGGTAAGCATGGCAGAGAGTGACCACGACCACAGGACCCAGAGATCTCAGGGCACATCACTGAAGATTTCCAGACCAACCGCACTCATCGGAAGCCGTCTGCACAGAAGGGGAACCCCAGCATGAAGTACACACAAGTCTAGGGCACACCCAGGTCTACTCACCGCCAGCACCAAAGTTCAGAACATACTGGGAGAAGAGGGCGTCCAATTCATCATACTGGACCAAGGCGTCCTCAAACTGCTGCAGCATCTCAAAGACAAAGGCCAACTCCTCCTGAGACCAAGACATAAAAGAAATGAGGCTGAGAGGGAAAGACAGGTCATATTATGGTGTGGCCATTCCAAACATCAGGCACTCCAGTCTGGGAGGTCATTGAACTGTATGGGAGTGGACAACCAGTGCATGAACCTGACATGGTGACAAGATCCATAGTACAGAGTACAAATGTCCGGGGGTTGATAATCGACCTCAATGATAAGAGCATACGTCTAAGCTGGACACTGACCTGCACCATGAAGTAGTCACAGAAGCTCCAGCCAGGCTCCGTCCTCTTCTCTCGCAGGGTCCTCATCTCGTCTTCAAAGTGTCCAAGATTACGGGTGAAGGAAGTGAGGAGCAACGTGCGCAGCTTCGACAGAAAGAGAGACCAGGACTCTTGGGAACGGGAGGTGTCCTTCAAAGGGTCCACCAGCACCATGCACCTACAAGACAGAGCACACAGTATATACACCCTGAGCTCTGGACCTGTGGGAGGAGACCCTTAAGCAACACACACATTTGAGCGCCATAAACAGACACTCAGGATCCGGTGGCTCAGCCAGCATATGGATGTCCGATAACTGGCATTCAGAGGAGCGCATAAGACCTGTGCGACCATCAGAAGGTGTGCAGTCATTTAAATATCGCCACGCCACTTCAAAAAGGCGATCTTCAACATTACAATAATTCACATCACAGTAATCACCATTGACGACGAGCTGTGATTGGACACGGATATCTATATGTGTGGTCATGTAGTGTGAGACGACTAAGACTACCGGCAGCATACCTGTGTGTGGAGCCATGAGCGCTCATGGAAGTGTAGGACACATGATCCCATATGGTCTCACCTGTCGCTCTGCTTGTTACAGAAGTCACTCCGGATCTTGTCAGCAATGGACGTTCGCGGCAAGATGTTGGTTTTGTTCTTTTTTCTTGGCTTCACTCTCCACAACTACAATCAGCCAGTCGGTGGTGCCATGAGCTCGCAGCGAGTTCTGCCACTTGGTGATGTCATCCTTGGTGGTGGCTTTATATACTTCTGTGTCCTAAAAACAGTCACAGCCCACTATAACAACATACATGACACCAACTACAACACCCAGCCTGCTATCCACCGACTCCATACATCAGAGTAAGTGTATCCCACAGAAAATGTACACATCATTAGTCGTCACAACAAGGCGCATTGTCAGGACGTGTCATTGTACACACATTGGCAAAACACCATCAGACACCCAGAATGTGCTCCTGTCCTAGTGAGTCTCCTCAGTGTGATCGTCATTTATGGAGGTCACAACTATAGAACAGCCAAAGGAGAAGGTTATTGGGGACACTGGACAATTGTATGCAGGCTCTAGGACCCTGCTGGTGCCTCTAGTCTGGATACAAGATGAGATACAGTAAGGTATATGGGGGGGGGGGAGGTAATGAAGAGACAGGAGGTGTAATAAAGAGACGGGGGGTGTAATAAAGATCCGGGGGGTGTAATGAAGAGACAGGGGGTGTAATGAAGAGACGGGGGGTGTAATGAAGAGACGGGGGGTGTAATGAAGAGACAGGGGGGTGTAATGAAGAGACGGGGGGTGTAATGAAGAGACAGGAGGTGTAATGAAGAGACGGGGGGTGTAATGAAGAGACAGGGGGGTGTAATGAAGAGACAGGGGGGTGTAATGAAGAGACAGGGGGGTGTAATGAAGAGACAGGGAGTGTAATGAAGAGACAGGGGGGTGTAATGAAGAGACAGGGAGTGTAATGAAGAGACAGGAGGTGTAATGAAGAGACGGGGGGTGTAATGAAGAGACAGGAGGTGTAATGAAGAGACAGGGGGTGTAATGAAGAGACAGGAGGTGTAATGAAGAGACGGGGGGTGTAATGAAGAGACAGGGGGGTGTAATGAAGAGACAGGGGGGTGTAATGAAGAGACAGGGGGGTGTAATGAAGAGACAGGGGGTGTAATGAAGAGACAGGGGGTGTAATGAAGAGACAGGGGGTGTAATGAAGAGACAGGAGGTGTAATGAAGAGACAGGGGGGTGTAATGAAGAGACAGGGGGGTGTAATGAAGAGACAGGGGGTGTAATGAAGAGACAGGGGGTGTAATGAAGAGACAGGGGGTGTAATGAAGAGACAGGGGGGTGTAATGAAGAGACAGGAGGTGTAATGAAGAGACAGGAGGGTGTAATGAAGAGACAGGAGGTGTAATGAAGAGACGGGGGGTGTAATGAAGAGACAGGGGGTGTAATGAAGAGACAGGAGGTGTAATGAAGAGACAGGAGGTGTAATGAAGAGACGGGGGGTGTAATGAAGAGACAGGGGGTGTAATGAAGAGACAGGGGGTGTAATGAAGAAACAGGAGGGTGTAATGAAGAGACAGGAGGTGTAATGAAGAGACAGGGGGGTGTAATGAAGAGACGGGGGGTGTAATGAAGAGACGGGGGGTGTAATGAAGAGACGGGGGTGTAATGAAGAGACGGGGGTGTAATGAAGAGACAGGGGGTGTAATGAAGAGACGGGGGGTGTAATGAAGAGACAGGAGGTGTAATGAAGAGACAGGGGGTGTAATGAAGAGACGGGGGGTGTAATGAAGAAACAGGGGGTGTAATGAAGAGACAGGAGGGTGTAATGAAGAGACAGGGGGTGTAATGAAGAGACGGGAGGTGTAATGAAGAGACGGGAGGTGTAATGAAGAGACAGGGGGTGTAATGAAGAGACAGGGGGTGTAATGAAGAGACAGGAGGGTGTAATGAAGAGACAGGAGGGTGTAATGAAGAGACAGGGGGTGTAATGAAGAGACAGGAGGTGTAATGAAGAGACAGGAGGGTGTAATGAAGAGACAGGAGGTGTAATGAAGAGACGGGGGTGTAATGAAGAGACAGGAGGTGTAATGAAGAGACAGGAGGGTGTAATGAAGAGACAGGAGGTGTAATGAAGAGACAGGAGGTGTAATGAAGAGACAGGGGGTGTAATGAAGAGACAGGAGGGTGTAATGAAGAGACAGGAGGGTGTAATAAAGAGACAGGAGGTGTAATGAAGAGACGGGGGTGTAATGAAGAGACGGGAGGTGTAATGAAGAGACGGGGGGTGTAATGAAGAGACACGGGGTGTAATGAAGAGACAGGAGGGTGTAATAAAGAGACAGGAGGTGTAATGAAGAGACGGGGGGTGTAATAAAGAGACAGGAGGTGTAATGAAGAGACAGGAGGTGTAATGAAGAGACGGGGGGTGTAATGAAGAGGCAGGAGGTGTAATGAAGAGACAGGAGGTGTAATGAAGAGACAGGGGGTGTAATGAGGAGACAGGAGGTGTAATGAAGAGACAGGAGGTGTAATGAAGAGACGGGGGGTGTAATGAAGAGACAGGGGGTGTAATGAAGAGACAGGGGGTGTAATGAAGAGACAGGGGGTGTAATGAAGAGACAGGGGGGTGTAATGAAGAGACGGGGGGTGTAATGAAGAGACAGGAGGTGTAATGAAGAGACAGGAGGGTGTAATGAAGAGACGGGGGGTGTAATGAAGAGACAGGGGGTGTAATGAAGAGACGGGGGGGGTGTAATGAAGAGACAGGGGGTGTAATGAAGAGACAGGGGGGTGTAATGAAGAGACAGGGGGTGTAATGAAGAGACGGGGGGTGTAATGAAGAGACAGGGGGTGTAATGAAGAGACAGGGGGGTGTAATGAAGAGACGGGGGGTGTAATGAAGAGACAGGGGGTGTAATGAAGAGACAGGGGGTGTAATGAAGAGACGGGGGGTGTAATGAAGAGACTGGAGGTGTAATGAAGAGACAGGGGGTGTAATGAAGAGACGGGGGGTGTAATGAAGAGACTGGAGGTGTAATGAAGAGACAGGGGGTGTAATGAAGAGACAGGAGGTGTAATGAAGAGACAGGAGGTGTAATGAAGAGACAGGGGGTGTAATGAAGAGACGGGGGGTGTAATGAAGAGACGGGGGGTGTAATGAAGAGACAGGAGGTGTAATGAAGAGACAGGAGGTGTAATGAAGAGACAGCGGGTGTAGTGAAGAGACAGGAGGTGTAATGAAGAGACAGGGGGTGTAATGAAGAGACGGGGGGTGTAATGAAGAGACAGGGGGTGTAATGAAGAGACAGGGGGTGTAATGAAGAGACGGGGGGTGTAATGAAGAGACAGGGGGTGTAATGAAGAGACGGGGGGTGTAATGAAGAGACAGGAGGTGTAATGAAGAGACAGGGGGTGTAATGAAGAGACGGGGGGTGTAATGAAGAGACAGGGGGTGTAATGAAGAGACGGGGGGTGTAATGAAGAGACAGGGGGTGTAATGAAGAGACAGGGGGTGTAATGAAGAGACGGGGGTGTAATGAAGAGACGGGGGGTGTAATGAAGAGACAGGGGGTGTAATGAAGAGACAGGGGGTGTAATGAAGAGACGGGGGGTGTAATGAAGAGACAGGGGGTGTAATGAAGAGACAGGGGGTGTAATGAAGAGACAGGGGGGTGTAATGAAGAGACAGGGGTGTGTAATGAAGAGACAGGGGGTGTAATGAAGAGACAGGAGGTGTAATGAAGAGACGGGGGGTGTAATGAAGAGACAGGGGGTGTAATGAAGAGACAGGGGGTGTAATGAAGAAACAGGAGGGTGTAATGAAGAGACAGGAGGTGTAATGAAGAGACAGGGGGGTGTAATGAAGAGACAGGGGGTGTAATGAAGAGACAGGGGGTGTAATGAAGAGACAGGGGGTGTAATGAAGAGACAGGGGGTGTAATGAAGAGACAGGGGGTGTAATGAAGAGACGGGGGGTGTAATGAAGAGACAGGGGGTGTAATGAAGAGACAGGAGGTGTAATGAAGAGACAGGGGGTGTAATGAAGAGACAGGGGGTGTAATGAAGAGACAGGGGTGTAATGAAGAGCGGGGGTGTAATGAAGAGACAGGGGGTGTAATGAAGAGACAGGAGGTGTAATGAAGAGACAGGGGGTGTAATGAAGAGACAGGGGGTGTAATGAAGAGACAGGAGGTGTAATGAAGAGACAGGGGGTGTAATGAAGAGACAGGAGGTGTAATGAAGAGACAGGGGGTGTAATGAAGAGACAGGGGGTGTAATGAAGAGACAGGGGGTGTAATGAAGAGACGGGGGTGTAATGAAGAGCACGGGGGGTGTAATGAAGAGACAGGGGGTGTAATGAAGAGACGGGGGGTGTAATGAAGAGACAGGGGGTGTAATGAAGAGACAGGGGGGTGTAATGAAGAGACAGGGGGTGTAATGAAGAGACAGGGGGGTGTAATGAAGAGACAGGGGGTGTAATGAAGAGACAGGGGGTGTAATGAAGAGACAGGGGGTGTAATGAAGAGACAGGGGGTGTAATGAAGAGACGGGGGGTGTAATGAAGAGACGGGGGGTGTAATGAAGAGACGGGGGGTGTAATGAAGAGACAGGGGTGTAATGAAGAGACAGGGGGTGTAATGAAGAGACAGGGGGGTGTAATGAAGAGACAGGGGGTGTAATGAAGAGACAGGAGGGGGTGTAATGAAGAGACAGGAGGGTGTAATGAAGAGACAGGAGGTGTAATGAAGAGACAGGGGGTGTAATGAAGAGACAGGGGGGTGTAATGAAGAGACAGGGAGTGTAATGAAGAGACAGGGAGTGTAATGAAGAGACAGGGAGTGTAATGAAGAGACAGGAGGTGTAATGAAGAGACAGGGGGGTGTAATGAAGAGACAGGGGGTGTAATGAAGAGACAGGGAGTGTAATGAAGAGACAGGGAGTGTAATGAAGAGACAGGAGGTGTAATGAAGAGACGGGGGGTGTAATGAAGAGACAGGGAGTGTAATGAAGAGACAGGGAGTGTAATGAAGAGACAGGAGGTGTAATGAAGAGACAGGAGGTGTAATGAAGAGACAGGAGGGTGTAATGAAGAGACGGGGGGTGTAATGAAGAGACGGGGGATGTAATGAAGAGACAGGGGGGTGTAATGAAGAGACGGGGTGTAATGAAGAGACAGGAGGTGTAATGAAGAGACGGGGGGGGTGTAATGAAGAGACAGGAGGTGTAATGAAGAGACGGGGGGTGTAATGAAGAGACAGGAGGGTGTAATGAAGAGACAGGGGGTGTAATGAAGAGACGGGGGGTGTAATGAAGAGACAGGGGGTGTAATGAAGAGACGGGAGGTGTAATGAAGAGACAGGAGGTGTAATGAAGAGACGGGGGGTGTAATGAAGAGACAGGAGGGTGTAATGAAGAGACAGGGGGGTGTAATGAAGAGACAGGGGGATGTAATGAAGAGACAGTGGGGTGTAATGAAGAGACGGGGGGTGTAATGAAGAGACGGGGGTGTAATGAAGAGACGGGGGGTGTAATGAAGAGACGGGGGGTGTAATGAAGAGACGGGGGGTGTAATGAAGAGACAGGAGGTGTAATGAAGAGACGGGGGGTGTAATGAAGAGACAGGAGGTGTAATGAAGAGACGGGGGGTGTAATGAAGAGACAGGAGGTGTAATGAAGAGACGGGAGGGTGTAATGAAGAGACAGGGGGTGTAATGAAGAGACAGGGGGTGTAATGAAGAGACAGGGGGGTGTAATGAAGAGACAGTGGGGTGTAATGAAGAGACAGGAGGTGTAATGAAGAGACGGGGGTGTAATGAAGAGACAGGGGGTGTAATGAAGAGACGGGGGTGTAATGAAGAGACAGGGGGTGTAATGAAGAGACAGGGGGTGTAATGAAGAGACGGGGGGTGTAATGAAGAGACGGGGGGTGTAATGAAGAGACAGGAGGTGTAATGAAGAGACAGGGGGTGTAATGAAGAGACAGGAGGTGTAATGAAGAGACAGGAGGGTGTAATGAAGAGACGGGGGGTGTAATGAAGAGACGGGGGATGTAATGAAGAGACAGTGGGGTGTAATGAAGAGACGGGGTGTAATGAAGAGACAGGGGGTGTAATGAAGAGACAGGGTATGAGAGGAGGTGTAATGAAGAGACGGGGGGTGTAATGAAGAGACAGGGGGTGTAATGAAGAGACGGGGGGTGTAATGAAGAGACAGGAGGGTGTAATGAAGAGACAGGGGGTGTAATGAAGAGACGGGGGGTGTAATGAAGAGACGGGGGGGTGTAATGAAGAGACGGGGGATGTAATGAAGAGACAGTGGGGTGTAATGAAGAGACGGGGTGTAATGAAGAGACAGGAGGGTGTAATGAAGAGACAGGGGGTGTAATGAAGAGACGGGGGGTGTAATGAAGAGACAGGGGGGTGTAATGAAGAGACGGGGGTGTAATGAAGAGACAGGGGGTGTAATGAGGAGACAGGGGTGTAATGAAGAGACGGGGGGTGTAATGAAGAGACAGGGGGTGTAATGAAGAGACGGGGGGTGTAATGAGGAGACAGGGGGTGTAATGAAGAGACAGGAGGGTGTAATGAAGAGACAGGGGGTGTAATGAAGAGACGGGGGTGTAATGAAGAGACAGTGGGGTGTAATGAAGAGACAGGGGGTGTAATGAGGAGACAGGAGGTGTAATGAAGAGACGGGGGGTGTAATGAAGAGACAGGGGGTGTAATGAGGAGACAGGAGGTGTAATGAAGAGACAGGAGGTGTAATGAAGAGACAGGGGGTGTAGTGAAGAGACGAGGTGTAATGAAGAGACAGGGGGTGTAATGAAGAGACAGGGGGTGTAATGAAGAGACAGGGGGTGTAATGAAGAGACAGGGGGTGTAATGAAGAGACAGGAGGTGTAATGGAGATGGGGTGCATACACCCCCCCTATATACTAACCCCTCGTACACACACCCTTCCTATATACTAACCCCTCGTACACTCACACCCCTATATACTAACCCCTCGTACATACACACCCCTATATACTAACCCCTCGTACATACACACCCCTATATACTAACCCCTCGTACATACACACCCCTATATACTAACCCCTCGTACATACACACCACTACATGCCAACCTCCTTATACAGCACTCACCTCCCTGTCCAGGGTGACTACGATGTATATAAACATGGGACGGTGCACAGTATGGAGCTCTCTTACCTCCTCAGCGGGGCGGCTGCCTTCAGATACTCACAAGCGCTCTGTATATACCACAGGACGTCAGACTCAGACGTCAGACCCCACAACTAGACATCAGTCCGCGCAGAGTGTGTGGGAATCTCCTAGCCCAACAGTGACCCCATCCCATTACGTCTCAAGAAATCCTGCACCACCCCCGCCTGTGGGAAACTCCTGGACTTTTACTAGTCATGACCTGGACCGCTCTCTGGATATCCATCAGCTGCGTCATCTTATAGACAGACAACTCCGACCAATCCACGGATAAGCATCATCTTACACAGACAGCCGTCCCCAGGATAGACGCCATCTCCTATATACAATATACTGCACCGTCCCCAGGATAGACGGCATCTCCTATATACAATGTACTGCACTGTCCCCAGGATAGACGCCATCTCCTATATACAATATACTGCACCGTCCCCAGGATAGACAGCATCTCCTATATACAATATACTGCACCGTCCCCAGGATAGACGCCATCTCCTATATACAATATACTGCACCGTCCCCAGGATAGACGCCATCTCCTATATACAATGTACTGCACCGTCCCCAGGATAGACGCCGTCTCCTATATACAATGTACTGCACCGTCCCCAGGATAGACGGCATCTCCTATATACAATGTACTGCACCGTCCCCAGGATAGACGCCATCTCCTATATACAATGTACTGCACCGTCCCCAGGATAGACGCCATCTCCTATATACAATGCACTGCACTGTCCCCAGGATAGACGCCGTCTCCTATATACAATGCACTGCACCGTCCCCAGGATGGACGCCATCTCCTATATACAATGTACTGCACCGTCCCCAGGATAGACGGCATCTCCTATATACAATGTACTGCACCGTCCCCAGGATAGACGGCATCTCCTATATACAATGTACTGCACCGTCCCCAGGATAGACGGCATCTCCTATATACAATGTACTGCACCGTCCCCAGGATAGACGCCATCTCCTATATACAATGTACTGCACCGTCCCCAGGATAGACGCCATCTCCTATATACAATGCACTGCACTGTCCCCAGGATAGACGCCGTCTCCTATATACAATGCACTGCACCGTCCCCAGGATAGACGCCGTCTCCTATATACAATGTACTGCACAGTCCCCAGGATAGACGCCATCTCCTATATACAATGCACTGCACTGTCCCCAGGATAGACGCCGTCTCCTATATACAATGCACTGCACCGTCCCCAGGATAGACGCCGTCTCCTATATACAATGTACTGCACCGTCCCCAGGATAGACGCCGTCTCCTATATACAATGTACTGCACCGTCCCCAGGATAGACGCCATCTCCTATATACAATGTACTGCACCGTCCCCAGGATAGACGGCATCTCCTATATACAATGTACTGCACCGTCCCCAGGATGGACGCCGTCTCCTATATACAATATACTGCACCGTCCCCAGGATAGACGCCATCTCCTATATACAATATACTGCACCGTCCCCAGGATAGACGCCATCTCCTATACACAATGTACTGCACCGTCCCCAGGATAGACGCCGTCTCCTATATACAATGTACTGCACCGTCCCCAGGATAGACGCCGTCTCCTATATACAATGTACTGCGCGGTCCCCAGGATAGACGCCATCTCCTATATACAATGTACTGCACCGTCCCCAGGATAGACGCCATCTCCTATATACAATGTACTGCACCGTCCCCAGGATAGACGCCATCTCCTATACACAATGTACTGCACCGTCCCCAGGATAGACGCCATCTCCTATACACAATGTACTGCACCGTCCCCAGGATAGACGCCATCTCCTATATACAATGTACTAAACCGTCCCCAGGATGGGACGCCATCTCCTATATACAATGTACTGCACCGTCTCCAGGACGCACCGTCTCCCCTATATACAATGTACTGCACCGTCCCCAGGATAGACGCCATCTCCTATATACAATATACTGCACCGTCCCCAGGATAGACGCCGTCTCCTATATACAATGTACTGCACCGTCTCCAGGATAGACGCCGTCTCCTATATACAATGTACTGCACCGTCCCCAGGATAGACGCCGTCTCCTATATACAATGTACTGCACCGTCCCCAGGATAGACGCCATCTCCTATATACAATGTACTGCGCCGTCTCCAGGATAGACGCCGTCTCCTATATACAATATAATGCACCGTCCCCAGGATAGACGCCATCTCCTATATACAATATACTGCACCGCCCCAGGATAGACGCCATCTCCTATATACAATGTACTGCACCGTCCCCAGGATAGACGCCGTCTCCTATATACAATACCGCACCGTCCCCAGGATAGACGGCATCTCCTACATACAATGTACTGCACCGTCCCCAGGATAGACGCCATCTCCTATATACAATGTACTGCACCGTCCCCAGGATAGACGCCATCTCCTATATACAATGTACTGCACCGTCCCCAGGATAGACGCCGTCTCCTATATACAATGTACTGCACCGTCCCCAGGATAGACGGCATCTCCTATATACAATGTACTGCACCGTCCCCAGGATAGACGCCATCTCCTATATACAATGTACTGCACCGTCCCCAGGATAGACGCCATCTCCTATATACAATGCACTGCACTGTCCCCAGGATAGACGCCGTCTCCTATATACAATGCACTGCACCGTCCCCAGGATGGACGCCATCTCCATATACAATGTACTGCACCGTCCCCAGGATAGACGGCATCTCCCATATACAATGTACTGCACCGTCCCCAGGATAGACGACATCTCCTATATACAATGTACTGCACCGTCCCCAGGATAGACGGCATCTCCTATATACAATGTACTGCACCGTCCCCAGGATAGACGCCATCTCCTATATACAATGTACTGCACCGTCCCCAGGATAGACGCCATCTCCTATATACAATGCACTGCACTGTCCCCAGGATAGACGCCGTCTCCTATATACAATGCACTGCACCGTCCCCAGGATAGACGCCGTCTCCTATATACAATGTACTGCACAGTCCCCAGGATAGACGCCATCTCCTATATACAATGCACTGCACTGTCCCCAGGATAGACGCCGTCTCCTATATACAATGCACTGCACCGTCCCCAGGATAGACGCCGTCTCCTATATACAATGTACTGCACCGTCCCCAGGATAGACGCCGTCTCCTATATACAATGTACTGCACCGTCCCCAGGATAGACGCCATCTCCTATATACAATGTACTGCACCGTCCCCAGGATAGACGGCATCTCCTATATACAATGTACTGCACCGTCCCCAGGATGGACGCCGTCTCCTATATACAATATACTGCACCGTCCCCAGGATAGACGCCATCTCCTATATACAATATACTGCACCGTCCCCAGGATAGACGCCATCTCCTATACACAATGTACTGCACCGTCCCCAGGATAGACGCCGTCTCCTATATACAATGTACTGCACCGTCCCCAGGATAGACGCCGTCTCCTATATACAATGTACTGCGCGGTCCCCAGGATAGACGCCATCTCCTATATACAATGTACTGCACCGTCCCCAGGATAGACGCCATCTCCTATATACAATGTACTGCACCGTCCCCAGGATAGACGCCATCTCCTATACACAATGTACTGCACCGTCCCCAGGATAGACGCCATCTCCTATACACAATGTACTGCACCGTCCCCAGGATAGACGCCATCTCCTATATACAATGTACTAAACCGTCCCCAGGATGGACGCCATCTCCTATATACAATGTACTGCACCGTCTCCAGGATAGACGCCGTCTCCTATATACAATGTACTGCACCGTCCCCAGGATAGACGCCATCTCCTATATACAATATACTGCACCGTCCCCAGGATAGACGCCGTCTCCTATATACAATGTACTGCACCGTCTCCAGGATAGACGCTGTCTCCTATATACAATGTACTGCACCGTCTCCAGGATAGACGCCGTCTCCTATATACAATGTACTGCACCGTCCCCAGGATAGACGCCATCTCCTATATACAATGTACTGCGCCGTCTCCAGGATAGACGCCGTCTCCTATATACAATATAATGCACCGTCCCCAGGATAGACGCCATCTCCTATATACAATATACTGCACCGTCCCCAGGATAGACGCCATCTCCTATATACAATGTACTGCACCGTCCCCAGGATAGACGCCGTCTCCTATATACAATGTACTGCACCGTCCCCAGGATAGACGCCATCTCCTATATACAATGTACTGCACCGTCCCCAGGATAGACGCCATCTCCTATACACAATGTACTGCACCGTCCCCAGGATAGACGGCATCTCCTATATACAATGTACTACACCGTCCCCAGGATGGACGCCATCTCCTATATACAATGTACTGCACCGTCCCCAGGATAGACGCCATCTCCTATATACAATGTACTGCACCGTCCCCAGCATAGATGCCATCTCCTATATACAATGTACTGCACCGTCCCCAGGATAGACGCCATCTCCTATATACAATGTACTGCACCGTCCCCAGGATGGACGCCATCTCCTATATACAATGTACTGCACCGTCCCCAGGATGGACGCCATCTCCTATATACAATATACTGCACCGTCCCCAGGATAGACGCCATCTCCTATATACAATGTACTAAACCGTCCCCAGGATGGACGCCATCTCCTATATACAATATACTGCACCGTCCCCTGGATAGATGCCGTCTCCTATATACAATATACTGCACCGTCCCCAGGATAAACGCCATCTCCTATATACAATATACTGCACCGTCCCCAGGATAGACGCCATCTCCTATATACAATGTACTGCGCCGTCCCCAGGATAGACGCCGTCTCCTATATACAATATACTGCACCGTCCCCAGGATAGACGCCATCTCCTATATACAATATACTGCACCGTCCCCAGGATAGACGCCATCTCCTATATACAATGTACTGCACCGTCCCCAGGATGGACGGCATCTCCTATATACAATGTACTGCACCGTCCCCAGGATAGACGCCGTCTCCTATATACAATGTACTGCACCGTCCCCAGGATATACGCCATCTCCTATATACAATGTACTGCACCGTCCCCAGGATAGACGCCATCTCCTATATACAATGTACTGCACCGTCCCCAGGATAGACGCCGTCTCCTATATACAATGTACTGCGCGGTCCCCAGGATAGACGCCATCTCCTATATACAATGTACTGCACCGTCCCCAGGATAGACGCCGTCTCCTATATACAATGTACTGCACCGTCCCCAGGATGGACGCCGTCTCCTATATACAATATACTGCACCGTCCCCAGGATAGACGCCGTCTCCTATATACAATGTACTGCACCGTCCCCAGGATAGACGCCGTCTCCTATATACAATGTACTGCACCGTCCCCAGGATAGACGCCGTCTCCTATATACAATGTACTGCACCGTCCCCAGGATAGACGCCGTCTCCTATATACAATATACTGCACCGTCCCCAGGATAGACGCCATCTCCTATATACAATATACTGCACCGTCCCCAGGATAGACGCCGTCTCCTATATACAATGTACTGCACCGTCCCCAGGATAGACGCCATCTCCTATATACAATGTATTGCACCATCCCCAGGATAGATGCCGTCTCCTATATACAATGTACTGCACCGTCCCCAGGATGGACGCCATCTCCTATATACAATGTACTGCACCGTCCCCAGGATAGACGGCATCTCCTATATACAATGTACTGCACCGTCCCCAGGATGGACGCCGTCTCCTATATACAATATACTGCACCGTCCCCAGGATAGACGCCGTCTCCTATATACAATGTACTGCACCGTCCCCAGGATAGACGCCGTCTCCTATATACAATGTACTGCACCGTCCCCAGGATAGACGCCGTCTCCTATATACAATGTACTGCACCGTCCCCAGGATAGACGCCGTCTCCTATATACAATATACTGCACCGTCCCCAGGATAGACGCCGTCTCCTATATACAATATACTGCACCGTCCCCAGGATAGACGCCATCTCCTATACACAATGTACTGCGCGGTCCCCAGGAAGGACGCCATCTCCTATACACAATGTACTGCACCGTCCCCAGGATAGACGCCGTCTCCTATATACAATGTACTGCACCGTCCCCAGGATAGACGCCATCTCCTATATACAATGTACTGCGCCGTCCCCAGGTGCGCCATCTCCTCTATAAAATATATTCCACCACCCCCAGGATAGACGCCGTCTCCTATATACAATATACTGCACCGTCCCCAGGATAGACGCCATCTCCTCTATACAATATACTGCACCGTCCCCAGGATAGACGCCCCTTAAATCTCCTATATACAATGTACTGCACCGTCCCCAGGATAGACGCCATCTCCTATATACAATATACTGCACCGTCCCCAGGATAGACGCCATCTCCTCTATACAATCTCCTGCGCCGTCCCCAGGAAAAGCCATCTCCTATATACAATGTACTGCACCGTCCCCAGGATAGACGCCATCTCCTATATACAATATACTGCACCGTCCCCAGGATAGACGCCATCTCCTATATACAATGTACTGCGCCGTCCCCAGGATAGACGCCATCTCCTATATACAATGTACTGCACCGTCCCCAGGATAGACGCCATCTCCTATATACAATGTACTGCACCGTCCCCAGGATAGACGCCATCTCCTATACACAATGTACTGCGCGGTCCCCAGGAAGGACGCCATCTCCTATACACAATGTACTGCACCGTCCCCAGGATAGACGCCATCTCCTATATACAATGTACTGCACCGTCCCCAGGATAGACGCCATCTCCTATATACAATGTACTGCACCGTCCCCAGGATAGACGCCATCTCCTATATACAATGTACTGCACCGTCCCCAGGCTAGATGCCATCTCCTATATACAATGTACTGCACCGTCCCCAGGATGGACGCCATCTCCTATATACAATGTACTGCACCGTCCCCAGGATAGACGCCATCTCCTATATACAATGTACTGCACCGTCCCCAGGATAGACGCCATCTCCTATATACAATGTACTGCACCGTCCCCAGGATGGACGCCATCTCCTATATACAATGTACTGCACCGTCCCCAGGATGGACGCCATCTCCTATATACAATATACTGCACCGCCCCAGGAGGCGCCCTCCTCCCTTAAACAATGTCTGCCCGTCCCCAGGATAGACGCCATCTCCTATATACAATGTACTAAACCGTCCCCAGGATGGACGCCATCTCCTATATACAATGTACTGCACCGTCCCCAGGATAGACGCCATCTCCTATATACAATGTACTGCGCGGTCCCCAGGATAGACGCCATCTCCTATATACAATGTACTGCACCGTCCCCAGGATAGACGCCATCTCCTATATACAATGTACTGCACCGTCCCCAGGATAGACGCCGTCTCCTATATACAATATACTGCACCGTCCCCAGGATAGATGCCGTCTCCTATATACAATATACTGCACCGTCCCCAGGATAGACGCCGTCTCCTATATACAATATACTGCACCATCCCCAGGATAGACGCCATCTCCTATACACAATGTACTGCACCGTCCCCAGGACAGACATCTCCTATATACAATATACTGCACCATACACCAGGAGAGGACACCCCCTATATACTACACCATCCCCAGTATAGACTCCATGTTCTATATACAATATAGTGCACAAACTCCAGGATATGCTTCATCACCTCTTATATACAGGATATACTACACCATATCAGGGTACAGGATGCATTCTGTATGAGCTTCAGGTGCCCTTGTATCACTACTAGGGGGGACCGACTGTCCTATGTGATGGCCCCCACATCATCACACCAGGACAGTGTGTCATTTTTTTGTGTAGATGGAAATTCTCTTCCCCTTTTCCTCCTACGGTGTCTTCACATTGCCTCAGTAAACTGTGGCAGCACGTTCTCTCTGTAGATGGTGTCTTCAAGGGAAGGGAGGTTGGAATGGAGTCTATCCTCTACAGTGATGTGTCCTGGAATGGAGGTCTATCCTCTACAGTGATGTGTCCTGGAATGGAGGTCTATCCTCTATAGTGATGTGTCCTGGAATGGAGGTCTATCCTCTATAGCGATGAGTCCTGGAATGGAGGTCTATCCTCTATAGTGATGTGTCCTGGAATGGAGGTCTATCCTCTATAGTGATGTGTCCTGGAATGGAGGTCTATCCTCTATAGTGATGAGTCCTGGAATGGAGGTCTATCCTCTATAGTGATGTGTCCTGGAATGGAGGTCTATCCTCTACAGTGATGTGTCCTGGAATGGAGGTCTATCCTCTACAGTGATGTGTCCTGGAATGGAGGTCTATCCTCTATAGTGATGTGTCCTGGAATGGAGGTCTATCCTCTATAGTGATGTGTCCTGGAATGGAGGTCTATCCTCTACAGTGATGTGTCCTGGAATGGAGGTCTATCCTCTATAGTGATGTGTCCTGGAATGGAGGTCTATCCTCTATAGTGAGGAGTCCTGGAATGGAGGTCTGTCCTCTATAGTGATGTGTCCTGGAATGGAGGTCTATCCTCTATAGTGATGTGTCCTGGAATGGAGGTCTATCCTCTATAGTGATGTGTCCTGGAATGGAGGTCTATCCTCTATAGTGAGGAGTCCTGGAATGGAGGTCTATCCTCTATAGTGAGGTGTCCTGGAATGGAGGTCTATCCTCTATAGTGAGGAGTCCTGGAATGGAGGTCTATCCTCTATAGTGAGGAGTCCTGGAATGGAGGTCTATTCTCTATAGTGATGTGTCCTGGAATGGAGGTCTATCCTCTATAGTGAGGAGTCCTGGAATGGAGGTCTATCCTCTATAGTGAGGAGTCCTGGAATGGAGGTCTATCCTCTATAGTGAGGTGTCCTGGAATGGAGGTCTATCCTCTATAGTGAGGAGTCCTGGAATGGAGGTCTATCCTCTATAGTGATGTGTCCTGGAATGGAGGTCTATCCTCTATAGTGAGTAGTCCTGGAATGGAGGTCTATCCTCTATAGTGATGTGTCCTGGAATGGAGGTCTATCCTCTATAGTGATGTGTCCTGGAATGGAGGTCTATCCTCTATAGTGATGTGTCCTGGAATGGAGGTCTATCCTCTATAGTGATGTGTCCTGGAATGGAGGTCTATCCTCTATAGTGATGTGTCCTGGAATGGAGGTCTATCCTCTATAGTGATGTGTCCTGGAATGGAGGTCTATCCTCTATAGTGAGGAGTCCTGGAATGGAGGTCTATCCTCTATAGTGAGGAGCCCTGGAATGGAGGTCTATCCTCTATAGTGATGTGTCCTGGAATGGAGGTCTATCCTCTATAGTGAGGAGTCCTGGAATGGAGGTCTATCCTCTATAGTGATGTGTCCTGGAATGGAGGTCTATCCTCTATAGTGATGTGTCCTGGAATGGAGGTCTATCCTCTATAGTGATGTGTCCTGGAATGGAGGTCTATCCTCTATAGTGATGTGTCCTGGAATGGAGGTCTATCCTCTATAGTGATGTGCCCTGGAATGGAGGTCTATCCTCTATAGTGATGTGTCCTGGAATGGAGGTCTATCCTCTATAGTGATGTGTCCTGGAATGGAGGTCTATCCTCTATAGTGATGTATCCTGGAATGGAGGTCTATCCTCTATAGTGATGAGTCCTGGAATGGAGGTCTATCCTCTATAGTGATGAGTCCTGGAATGGAGGTCTATCCTCTATAGTGATGTGTCCTGGAATGGAGGTCTATCCTCTATAGTGAGGTGTCCTGGAATGGAGGTCTATCCTCTATAGTGATGTGTCCTGGAATGGAGGTCTATCCTCTATAGTGATGTGTCCTGGAATGGAGGTCTATCCTCTATAGTGAGGTGTCCTGGAATGGAGGTCTATCCTCTATAGTGATGTGTCCTGGAATGGAGGTCTATCCTCTATAGTGAGGAGTCCTGGAATGGAGGTCTATCCTCTATAGTGAGGTGTCCTGGAATGGAGGTCTATCCTCTATAGTGAGGAGTCCTGGAATGGAGGTCTATCCTCTATAGTGATGTGTCCTGGAATGGAGGTCTATCCTCTATAGTGAGGAGTCCTGGAATGGAGGTCTATCCTCTATAGTGATGAGTCCTGGAATGGAGGTCTATCCTCTATAGTGATGTGTCCTGGAATGGAGGTCTATCCTCTATAGTGAGGAGTCCTGGAATGGAGGTCTATCCTCTATAGTGATGTGTCCTGGAATGGAGGTCTATCCTCTATAGTGAGGAGTCCTGGAATGGAGGTCTGTCCTCTATAGTGAGGAGTCCTGGAATGGAGGTCTATCCTCTATAGTGAGGAGTCCTGGAATGGAGGTCTATCCTCTATAGTGAGGAGTCCTGGAATGGAGGTCTATCCTCTATAGTGATGTGTCCTGGAATGGAGGTCTATCCTCTATAGTGATGTGTCCTGGAATGGAGGTCTATCCTCTATAGTGATGTGTCCTGGAATGGAGGTCTATCCTCTATAGTGATGTGTCCTGGAATGGAGGTCTATCCTCTATAGTGATGTGTCCTGGAATGGAGGTCTATCCTCTATAGTGATGTGTCCTGGAATGGAGGTCTATCCTCTATAGTGATGTGTCCTGGAATGGAGGTCTATCCTCTATAGTGAGGAGTCCTGGAATGGAGGTCTATCCTCTATAGTGATGTGTCCTGGAATGGAGGTCTATCCTCTATAGTGATGTGTCCTGGAATGGAGGTCTATCCTCTATAGCGATGAGTCCTGGAATGGAGGTCTATCCTCTATAGTGAGGAGTCCTGGAATGGAGGTCTATCCTCTATAGTGAGGAGTCCTGGAATGGAGGTCTATCCTCTATAGTGATGTGTCCTGGAATGGAGGTCTATCCACTATAGTGATGTGTCCTGGAATGGAGGTCTATCCTCTATAGTGATGTGTCCTGGAATGGAGGTCTATCCTCTATAGTGAGGAGTCCTGGAATGGAGGTCTATCCTCTATAGTGAGGAGTCCTGGAATGGAGGTCTATCCTCTATAGTGATGTGTCCTGGAATGGAGGTCTATCCTCTATAGTGATGTGTCCTGGAATGGAGGTCTATCCTCTATAGTGAGGAGTCCTGGAATGGAGGTCTATCCTCTATAGTGAGGTGTCCTGGAATGGAGGTCTATCCTCTATAGTGAGGTGTCCTGGAATGGAGGTCTATCCTCTATAGTGATGTGTCCTGGAATGGAGGTCTATCCTCTATAGTGATGTGTCCTGGAATGGAGGTCTATCCTCTATAGTGAGGAGTCCTGGAATGGAGGTCTATCCTCTATAGTGAGGTGTCCTGGAATGGAGGTCTATCCTCTATAGTGAGGTGTCCTGGAATGGAGGTCTATCCTTTATAGTGATGTGTCCTGGAATGGAGGTCTATCCTCTATAGTGAGGTGCCCTGGAATGGAGGTCTATCCTCTATAGTGATGTGTCCTGGAATGGAGGTCTATCCTCTATAGTGAGGTGTCCTGGAATGGAGGTCTATCCTCTATAGTGATGTGTCCTGGAATGGAGGTCTATCCTCTATAGTGATGTGTCCTGGAATGGAGGTCTATCCTCTATAGTGAGGAGTCCTGGAATGGAGGTCTATCCTCTATAGTGATGAGTCCTGGAATGGAGGTCTATCCTCTATAGTGAGGTGTCCTGGAATGGAGGTCTATCCTCTATAGTGAGGTGTCCTGGAATGGAGGTCTATCCTCTATAGTGATGAGTCCTGGAATGGAGGTCTATCCTCTATAGTGAGGTGTCCTGGAATGGAGGTCTATCCTCTATAGTGAGGTGTCCTGGAATGGAGGTCTATCCTCTATAGTGATGTGTCCTGGAATGGAGGTCTATCCTCTATAGTGAGGAGTCCTGGAATGGAGGTCTATCCTCTATAGTGATGTGTCCTGGAATGGAGGTCTATCCTCTATAGTGATGTGTCCTGGAATGGAGGTCTATCCACTATAGTGATGTGTCCTGGAATGGAGGTCTATCCTCTATAGTGATGTGTCCTGGAATGGAGGTCTATCCTCTATAGTGAGGAGTCCTGGAATGGAGGTCTATCCTCTATAGTGAGGAGTCCTGGAATGGAGGTCTATCCTCTATAGTGATGTGTCCTGGAATGGAGGTCTATCCTCTATAGTGATGTGTCCTGGAATGGAGGTCTATCCTCTATAGTGAGGAGTCCAGGAATGGAGGTGTATCCTCTATAGTGAGGGTGTCCTGGAATGGAGGTCTATCCTCTATAGTGATGTGTCCTGGAATGGAGGTCTATCCACTATAGTGATGTGTCCTGGAATGGAGGTCATCCCAGGGGCTGGAATGGAGGTCTATCCTCTATAGTGATGTGTCCTGGAATGGAGGTCTATCCTCTATAGTGAGGCAGAGGAGTCCTGGAATGGAGGTCTATCCTCTATAGTGAGGAGTCCAGGAATGGAGGTGTATCCTCTATAGTGAGGTGTCCTGGAATGGAGGTCTATCCTCTATAGTGATGTGTCCTGGAATGGAGGTCTATCCTCTATAGTGAGGTGTCCTGGAATGGAGGTCTATCCTCTATAGTGAGGTGTCCTGGAATGGAGGTCTATCCTCTATAGTGAGGAGTCCTGGAATGGAGGTCTATCCTCCATAGTGAGGAGTCCTGGAATGGAGGTCTATCCTCCATAGTGAGGAGTCCTAGAATGGAGGTCTATCCTCTATAGTGAGGAGTCCTAGAATGGAGGTCTATCCTCTATAGTGAGGTGTCCTGGAATGGAGGTCTATCCTCTATAGTGATGTCCTGGAATGGAGGTCTATCCTCTATAGTGAGGAGTCCTGGAATGGAGGTCTATCCTCTATAGTGATGTGTCCTGGAATGGAGGTCTATCCTCTATAGTGAGGAGTCCTGGAATGGAGGTCTATCCTCTATAGTGAGGAGTCCTGGAATGGAGGTCATCCCCATAGTGATGTGTCCTGAATGGAGGCACCAGGAATGGAGGTCTATCCTCTATAGTGAGGAGTCCTGGAATGGAGGTCTATCCTCTATAGTGATGTGTCCTGGAATGGAGGTCTATCCTCTATAGTGATGAGTCCTGGAATGGAGGTCTATCCTCTATAGTGATGGTGTCCTGGAATGGAGGTCTATCCTCTATAGTGAGGAGTCCTGGAATGGAGGTCTATCCTCTATAGTGAGGAGTCCTGGAATGGAGGTCTATCCTCTATAGTGAGGAGTCCTGGAATGGAGGTCTATCCTCTATAGTGAGGAGTCCAGGAATGGAGGTGTATCCTCTATAGTGAGGTGTCCTGGAATGGAGGTCTATCCTCTATAGTGATGTGTCCTGGAATGGAGGTCTATCCTCTATAGTGATGTGTCCTGGAATGGAGGTCTATCCTCTATAGTGATGTGTCCTGGAATGGAGGTCTATCCTCTATAGTGAGGAGTCCTGGAATGGAGGTCTATCCTCCATAGTGATGAGTCCTGGAATGGAGGTCTATCCTCTATAGTGAGGAGTCCTAGAATGGAGGTCTATCCTCTATAGTGAGGTGTCCTGGAATGGAGGTCTATCCTCTATAGTGAGGAGTCCTGGAATGGAGGTCTATCCTCTATAGTGATGTGTCCTGGAATGGAGGTCTATCCTCTATAGTGAGGTGTCCTGGAATGGAGGTCTATCCTCTATAGTGATGTCCTGGAATGGAGGTCTATCCTCTATAGTGAGGAGTCCTGGAATGGAGGTCTATCCTCTATAGTGATGTGTCCTGGAATGGAGGTCTATACTCTATAGTGAGGAGTCCTGGAATGGAGGTCTATCCTCTACAGTGATGTGTCCTGGAATGGAGGTCTATCCTCTATAGTGATGTCCTGGAATGGAGGTCTATCCTCTATAGTGATGAGACCCGTTACTGTCTCGTACACAATGATAGATGAAGCGTGTAAACCATGTGTGCAATGCCATGAAGAGATCTTGACAAGGCAAAGTCACAACAGTCCTACCCCTAGGATTCCGATGTGAGGAGGTATACTGGACGGTAGCCATACCCCTGACCACATTTCAGGTGCACTGACATCTTGGCGTTACATTTATTTGGTCGAAGAACTAGCAGTACAGCCACTTCTCCAAAGTGTCCCTGGATATGTTGTGTGAGTAGCCTGCGTGGCCTATATATGCTACCGTGGCCTATATATGCTACCAGGGCCTATATATACTACCAGGGACTATATATATACTACCAGGGCCTATATATATATATATATATATATATATATATATATATATATATATATATATATATATATATATATATATATATTATATAAATACTACCAAGGCCTATCTATATACTACCAGGGCCTATATATATACTACCAGGGCCTATATATACTACCAGGGCCTATATATATACTACCAGGGCCTATATATATACTACCAGGGCCTATATATACTACCAGGGCCTATATATATACTACCAGGGCCTATATATATACTACCCCCGGCCAGGGCCTATATATACACACTACCAGGGCCTATATATACTACCAGGGCCTATATATACATACTACCAGGGACTATATATACTACCAGGGCCTATATATATACTACCAGGGCCTAAATATATATATATATATATATATATATATATATATATATATATACTACCAGGGCCTATATATATATATATATATACTACCAGGGCCTATATATACACACTACCAGGGCCTATATATATATACTACCAGGGCCTATATATATATATATATATATATAACTACCAGGGCGCATATATATATCTATATATATATATATATAGATATATATATATAGATATATATATATATATATACTACCAGGGCCTATATATATATATGTATATATATACTACCAGGGCCTATATATATATATATATATATATATATATATATATATATATATACTACCAGGGCCTATATATATATATATATATACACATATATATATATATATATATACTACACACGGCCTATATATATATACTGGGGGCTATATATATACTACCAGGGCCATATATATATACTACCAGGCATATATATATATATATATATATATATATATATATATATACTACCAGGGCCTATATATACTATCAAGGCCTATATATATATATATATATATACTACAACGGCCTATATATATACTACCAGGGCCTATATATATACTACCAGGGCCTATATATATATACTACCAGGCATATATATATATATATATATATATATATATATATATCCTACCAGGGCCTATATATACTACCAGGGACTATATATATATATATATATATATATATATATATATATATATATATACTACCAGGGCCTATATATACTACCAGGGACTATATATACTACCAGGGCCTATAAATACTACCAGGGCCTATATATATACTACCAGGGCCTATATATACTACCAGGGCCTATATATATACTACCAGGGCCTATATATATATACTACCAGGGCCTATATATACTACCAGGGCCTATATATATACTACCAGGGCCTATATATACACTACCAGGGCCTATATATACACTACCAGGGCCTATATATACTACCAGGGCCTATATATACACTACCAGGGCCTATATATACTACCAGGGCCTATATATACTACCAGGGCCTATATATATATACTACCAGGGCCTATATATATACTACCAGGGCCTTATATATACTACCAGGGCCTTATATATATACTACCAGGGCCTTATATATATACTACCAGGGCCTATATATATACTACCAGGGCCTATATATATACTACCAGGGCCTATATATATACTACCAGGGCCTATATATATACTACCAGGGCCTATATATACTACCAGGGCCTATATATATACTACCAGGGCCTATATATACTACCAGGGCCTATATATATACTACCAGGGCCTATATATATACTACCAGGGCCTATATATACTACCAGGGCCTATATATATACTACCAGGGCCTATATATACTACCAGGGCCTATATATATACTACTAGGGCCTATATATATATATATATATATATACTACCAGGGCTTATATATACTACCAGGGCCTATATATATATACTACCAGGGCCTATATATACTACCAGGGCCTATATATATACTACCAGGGCCTATATATACACACTACCAGGGCCTATATATACTACCAGGGCCTATATATACATACTACCAGGGACTATATATACTACCAGGGCCTATATATACTACCAGGGCCTATATATACTACCAAGGCCTATCTATATACTACCAGGGCCTATATATATATACTACCAGGGCCTATATATATATATATATACTACCCATATATATGTATATATATATATATATATATATACTACCAGGGCCTATATATATACTACCAGGGCCTATATATACTACCAGGGCCTATATATATACTACCAGGGCCTATATATACACTACCAGGGCCTATATATATACTACCAGGGCCTATATATATACTACCAGGGCCTATATATACTACCAGGGCCTATATATACTACCAGGGCCTATATATATACTACCAGGGCCTGCAGCGCCTCCAGAATTGACTTCCATCACACATCTGGGACATCACTGGTCGGCCATTGTAGAGGGAGCGGCCAATCCTGAAGATCTGTACCCAAGTGCATTCCGCATGACATACCCAGGAACAATGCCCTCACTGATAGCAGGCCAAGGAGTGCAGTGCGGGTATTCCTACAGGGGGAGCTCTCCTCCATAATCCAATCCTTCTTGAGGAGTTTATGTTCTTCGCCTGCTCGGACATGACATGTGAATACGGTCTTATGGCCTTACTCTACTCCGCAGGATGACCATTGCTAATATCGATGGAGTCCTCGTATGGACTGGAGAGGATGTGACTGTGTGGATCCCGGACCTATGGTAACGATAGCGCCTCTAATGGTTCTATTCACTTGTCACTCTTATGTCTTCGATATATGGAGGTCCCCAGCCCAGGGATAGTCGGGAGCCCCTTTAGCCAGCAGTGCTTGGTACACACAAATGTTGGTGTTATCCATTCTCTGTTTTTGAATCTTTTTGTGCCAATAAGCTATGGTTTTACATCACGTATAATTGGGGTTGATCATTCCGTGTACGCTCTTTTTTGGGGTTTTCCTATAATTTCTGCTTTGCATACATTTGAATTGATCCCCTTATCTTATTTGGTGGTGCCCACACTTATATATCTTCTCTCCGTTGATACCAGGGGCACCACAGTCCCGAGGGCACAGTTACCGGGACTTGGTTATCCTCCTGTACCTTTCTTCAGCAAATACAGCGCCCCCGGTGGAGCGGGCCCTTCACTGCATCCTCCACCTTTCATGCTGCCTGGAGATGAGAAGCCTACTTACCCAAGAATGTCCCCGCCATGTGACAACAGCCCGAACCTCCTCCTCACCAGGGCCGCATCACATGGACATGTGTGGGGTCTCCCAATCTGAGAGCAGCCTGTTAACACTTTAGTTACCACCCTCCAGGACCCGGGCAGACACCGGCCATACTCACACAGCACTCCGTCCAGTAGATGTGCAGGAATGGGAAGGTCAGCAGCGCTTTGTTCCCCTCCTTAGGCAGAAGTTCCTCCTTAAATTGGACAAAGTTGGACTCCAGATGGATCATCTTAGGAGCGCGACCATAAGCCCTGCAGGAAAGAAAAGGAGCAACCATGAGCCAGGAGAGGGCGCTACTCAATCCAGTGACACTAACCTCAGGTGTCACACTACACAGGTTACAGACATTTCCCAACTGACCTCAAAGCACCAAATCAAAACTAAAGAGCGCTACCACCAGGTGGCACTAGACTCACCTCCGCCATTCCATCGGCTCCCGGGGCAGCTGCTGGGTGAGGGTGGAATATACTGCAGTAAACAAACTCTGATCTCCAGCACCTGCAAAACCACATCACAAGAGAATACACAGGTAAGTGGTCCTCCCCTACACACAGGTGACACGTCTCCTCCTCCTCCCCTACACACAGGTGACACGTCTCCTCCTCCTCCCCTACACACAGGTGAGACGTCTCCTCCCCTACACACAGGTGACACGTCTCCTCCTCCCCTACACACAGGTGACACGTCTCCTCCTCCTCCCCTACACACAGGTGACACGTCTCCTCCTCCTCCCCTACACACAGGTGACACGTCTCCTCCTCCTCCCCTACACACAGGTGACACGTCTCCTCCGCCTCCCCTACACACAGGTGACACGTCTCCTCCCCTACACACAGGTGACACGTCTCCTTCTCCCCTAAACACAGGTGACACGTCTCCTCCTCCTCCTCCCCTACAGCCAGGTGCCATGTCTCCTCCTCCTCCTCCTCCCCTACAGCCAGGTGCCACGTCTCCTCCTCCTCCCCTACAGCCAGGTGCACATCTCCTCCTCCTCCCCTACAGCCAGGTGCCACGTCTCCTCCTCCTCCTCCTCTACACACAGGTGACACGTCTCCTCCTCCTCCCCTACACACAGGTGACACGTCTCCTCCTCCTCCTCCCCTACACACAGGTGACACGTCTCCTCCTCCTCCTCTAGGTGACACGTCTCCTCCTCCTCCTCCTCTACACACAGGTGACACGTCTCCTCCTCCTCCCCTCACACACAGGTGACACGTCTCCTCCTCCTCCCCTACACACACGTGCCACATCTCCTTCTCCTCCTCCTCCCCTACAGCCAGGTGCCACATCTCCTCCTCCTCCCCTACACACAGGTGACACGTCTCCTCCTCCTCCCCTACACACAGGTGACACGTCTCCTCCCTCCTCCCCTACACACAGGTGACACGTCTCCTCCTCCTCCCCTACACACAGGTGACACGTCTCCTCCTCCTCCCCTACACACAGGTGACACGTCTCCTCCTCCCTCCCCTACACACAGGTGACACGTCTCCTCCTCCTCCTCTACACCCAGGTGGCACGTCTCCTCCTCCTCCTCTACACCCAGGTGACACGTCTCCTCCTCCTCCCCGACACACAGGTGACACGTCTCCTCCTCCTCCCCTACACCCAGGTGACACGTCTCCTCCTCCTCCTCCCCTACACACAGGTGACACGTCTCCTCCTCCTCCTCCCCTACACACAGGTGACACGTCTCCTCCTCCTCCCCTACACACAGGTGCCACATCTCCTCCTCTACACACAGGTGACACGTCTCCTCCTCCTCCCCTACACACAGGTGCCACATCTCCTCCTCCCCTACAGCCAGGTGACACGTCTCCTCCTCCTCCTCCCCTACACCCAGGTGACACGTCTCCTCCTCCCCTACACCCAGGTGACACGTCTCCTCCTCCCCTACACCCAGGTGACACGTTCCTCCTCCTCCTCCTCCCCTACACACAGGTGACACGTCTCCTCCTCTACACCCAGGTGGCACGTCTCCTCCTCCTCCTCTACACCCAGGTGACACGTCTCCTCCTCCTCTCCTACACACAGGTGACACGTCTCCTCCTCCTCCTCTACACACAGGTGACACGTCTCCTCCTCCTCTACACACAGGTGACACGTCTCCTCCTCCTCTACACCCAGGTGACACGTCTCCTCCTCCTCCTCTACACCCAGGTGACACGTCTCCTCCTCCCTCCCCTACACACAGGTGACACGTCTCCTCCTCCTCCCCTACACCCAGGTGACACGTCTCCTCCTCTACACACAGGTGACACGTCTCCTCCTCCTCCTTCCCTACCCCCCCCCCACCCAGGTGACACGTCTCCTCCTCCTCTACACACAGGTGACACGTCTCCTCCTCCTCCCCTACACCCAGGTGACACGTCTCCTCCTCTACACACAGGTGACACGTCTCCTCCTCCTCCTCCCCCTAAACCCAGGTGACACGTCTCCTCCTCCTCTACACACAGGTGACACGTCTCCTCCTCCTCCCCCTACACCCAGGTGACACGTCTCCTCCTCCTCCTCCCCTACACCCAGGTGACACGTCTCCTCCTCCTCTACACACAGGTGACACGTCTCCTCCTCCCCCCCCCCCTCCTCCTCCCTACACCCAGGTGACACGTCTCCTCCTCCTCCCCTAGGCACAGGTGACACGTCTCCTCCTCCTCCTCTACACACAGGTGACACGTCTCCTCCTCCTCCTCCTCTACACACAGGTGACACGTCTCCTCCTCCTCCTCCCCTCCCCCCCCCCACACCCAGGTGACACGTCTCCTCCTCCTCCCCTACACACAGGTGACACGTCTCCTCCTCCCCCCTCCTCCTCCCCTACACCCAGGTGACACGTCTCCTCCTCCTCCCCTACACACAGGTGACACGTCTCCTCCTCCTCCTCCCTACACCCAGGTGACACGTCTCCTCCTCCTCTACACACAGGTGACACGTCTCCTCCTCCTCCTCCCCTCCTCCTCCTCTACACACAGGTGACACGTCTCCTCCTCCTCCCCTACACACAGGTGACACGTCTCCTCCTCCTCCCCCCCTACACCCAGGTGACACGTCTCCTCCCCCCCCCCCCCCCCCCCCCCTCCCCCACACACAGGGACACGCTCCTCCTCCTCCCCTACACCCAGGTGACACGTCTCCTCCTCCTCCTCCCCTACACACAGGTGACACGTCTCCTCCTCCTCCCCTACACCCAGGTGACACGTCTCCTCCTCCCCCCCTACACACAGGTGACACGTCTCCTCCTCCTCCCCTACACCCAGGTGACACGTCTCCTCCTCCTCCTCCCCTACACCCAGGTGACACGTCCTCCTCCTCCCCCTACACCCAGGTGACACGTCTCCTCCTCCTCCTCTACACCCAGGTGACACGTCTCCTCCTCCTCCCCTACACCCAGGTGACACGTCTCCTCCTCCTCCCCTACACACAGGTGACACGTCTCCTCCTCCTCCCTACACCCAGGTGACACGTCTCCTCCTCCTCCCCTACACCCAGGTGACACGTCTCCTCCTCCTCCTCCCCTACACCCAGGTGACACGTCTCCTCCTCCTCTACACCCAGGTGACACGTCTCCTCCTCCTCCTCTACACCCAGGTGACACGTCTCCTCCTCCTCCTCCTCCTCCTACACACAGGTGACACGTCTCCTCCTCCTCCTCCTACACACAGGTGACACGTCTCCTCCTCCTCTACACACAGGTGACACGTCTCCTCCTCCCTCCCCTACACACAGGTGACACGTCTCCTCCTCCTCCCCTACACCACAGGTGCACCCCCCCCACACGTGACCTCCTCCTCCTCCTCTACACACCCAGGTGACACGTCTCCTCCTCCTCCCCTACACACAGGTGACACGTCTCCTCCTCCTCCTCCCCTACACACAGGTGACACGTCTCCTCCTCCTCCACCCCCCCCCTCCTCTACACACAGGTGACACGTCTCCTCCTCCTCCTCCCCTACACCCAGGTGACACGTCTCCTCCTCCTCTCCCCCCCCCCCCCCCCCCTACACACAGGTGACACGTCTCCTCCTCCTCCCCTACACACAGGTGACACGTCTCCTCCTCCTCCCCTACACCCAGGTGACACGTCTCCTCCTCCTCTACACACAGGTGACACGTCTCCTCCTCCTCCTCCCCTACACCCAGGTGACACGTCTCCTCCTCCCCCCTCCCTACACACAGGTGACACGTCTCCTCCTCCTCCCCTACACCCAGGTGACACGTCTCCTCCTCCTCCCCTACACACAGGTGACACGTCTCCTCCTCCTCCCCCCCACACACAGGTGACACGTCTCCTCCTCCTCCTCCCCTACACACAGGTGACACGTCTCCTCCTCCTCCCCTACACACAGGTGCCCCTCCTCCTCCCCTACACACAGGTGACACGTCTCCTCCTCCTCCCCTACACACAGGTGACACGTCTCCTCCTCCTCCTCCTCCACACACAGGTGACACGTCTCCTCCTCCTCCTCCCCTACACACAGGTGACACGTCCCCCTCCTCCTCCTCCCCCTACACACAGGTGACACGTCTCCTCCTCCTCCCCTACACACAGGTGACACGTCTCCTCCTCCTCCCCTACACACAGGTGACACGTCTCCTCCTCCTCCCCTACACCCAGGTGACACGTCCTCCTCCCTCCCCTACACACAGGTGACACGTCTCCTCCTCCTCCCCACACACGTCCTCCTCCTCCTCCTCCCCTACACACAGGTGACACGTCTCCTCCTCTCCCTCGCTCCTCCTCTACACACAGGTGACACGTCTCCTCCTCCTCCCCTCCCCGGGCGCTCCTCCTCTACACACAGGTGACACGTCTCCTCCTCCTCCTCCTCCTCCCCTACACCCAGGTGACACGTCTCCTCCTCCTCCTACACACAGGTGACACGTCTCCTCCTCCTCCCCTACACCCAGGTGACACGTCTCCTCCTCCCTCCCCTACACACAGGTGACACCGCCTCCTCCTCCTCCTCCTCCTCCCCTACACCCAGGGACACGGTCCCTCCTCCTCCTCTACACACAGGTGACACGTCTCCTCCTCCTCTACACACAGGTGACACGTCTCCTCCTCCTCCTCTACACACAGGTGACACGTCTCCTCCTCCTCTACACCACCAGGTGACACGTCTCCTCCTCCTCCCTCTCCTCCTCCCCTACACACAGGTGACACGTCTCCTCCTCCTCCCCTGCACACAGGTGACACGTCTCCTCCTCCCCTACACACAGGTGACACGCTCCCCCCTCCCCCACACACAGGTGACACGTCTCCTCCTCCTCCTCCCCTACACACAGGTGACACGTCCCTCCTCCTCCTCCCCTACACACAGGTGACACGTCTCCTCCTCCTCCTCCTCTACACACAGGTGACACGTCTCCTCCTCCTCCCCTACACACAGGTGACACGTCTCCTCCTCCTCCCCTACACACAGGTGACACGTCTCCTCCTCCTCCCCTCACACCAGGTGACACGTCTCCTCCTCCTCCTCCCCTACACACAGGTGACACGTCTCCTCCTCCTCCCCTACACCCAGGTGACACGTCTCCTCCTCCTCCCCTACACACAGGGGTCGCCACGCATCTCCTCCTCCTCCCCTACACACAGGTGACACGTCTCCTCCTCCTCCTCTACACACAGGTGACACGTCTCCTCCTCCTCCCCTACACCCAGGTGACACGCTCCTCCTCCCTCCCGGGGCGGCCCCCCCCCCCCCCGGCCTCCTCCCCTACACCCAGGTGACACGTCTCCTCCTCCTCCTCCCCTACACACAGGTGACACGTCTCCTCCTCCTCCTCCCCTACACACAGGTGACACGTCTCCTCCTCCTCCCCTACACCCAGGTGACACGTCTCCTCCTCCTCCCCTCCCCTACACACAGGTGACACGTCTCCTCCTCCTCCCCTACACACAGGTGACACGTCTCCTCCTCCTCCCCTACACACAGGTGACACGTCTCCTCCTCCTCCCCTACACACAGGTGACACGCCCCCTCCTCCCCACCACCCAGCGTCTCCTCCTCCTCCCCTACACACAGGTGACACGTCTCCTCCTCCTCCCCTACACACAGGTGACACGTCTCCTCCTCCTCCTCTACACACAGGTGACACGTCCTCCTCCTCCTCCCTACACCCAGGTGACACGTCTCCCCCTCCTCCCCCCACCCCTCCTCCTCCTCCTACACACAGGTGACACGTCTCCTCCTCCTCCTACACACGGACACGCCCCCCCTCCTCCTCCTCCACACACAGGTGACACGTCTCCCTCCTCCCCCTACACACAGGTGACACGTCTCCTCCTCCTCCCCTACACACAGGTGACACGTCTCCTCCTCCTCCCCTCCCCTACACACAGGTGACACGTCTCCTCCTCCTCCCCTACACACAGGTGACACGTCTCCTCCTCCTCCCCTACACACAGGTGACACGTCTCCTCCTCCCCCTCTCCTCCTCCTCCCCCTACACACAGGTGACACGTCTCCTCCTCCTCCCCTACACACAGGTGACACGTCTCCTCCTCCTCCCCTACACACAGGTGACACGTCTCCTCCTCCTCCCCTACACACAGGTGACACGTCTCCTCCTCCTCCCCTCCATACACCCTACACACAGGTGACACGTCTCCTCCTCCTCCCCTACACACAGGTGACACGTCTCCTCCTCCTCCCCTACACACAGGTGACACGTCTCCTCCTCCTCCTCCCCTACACACAGGTGACACGTCTCCTCCTCCTCTCCCTACACACAGGTGACACGTCTCCTCCTCCTCCCCCCACCCCAGGCCCCCCCCCCTACACACAGGTGACACGTCTCCTCCTCCTCCCCTCGACACGCTCCTCCCCCCCCCTACACACAGGGGACACGCTCTCCTCCTCCCCTCCCCTACACACAGGTGACACGTCTCCTCCTCCTCTCCTCACCCTCCTCCTCCCCTACACACAGGTGACACGTCTCCTCCTCCTCCACCCTCCTCCTCCTCCCCTCTACACACAGGTGACACGTCTCCTCCTCCTCCCCTACACCCAGGTGACACGTCCTCCTCCTCCTCCTCTACACACAGGTGACACGTCTCCTCCTCCTCCTCCACACACAGGTGACACGTCTCCTCCTCCTCCTCCCCTACACACAGGTGACACGTCTCCTCCTCCTCCTCCCCTACACCCAGGTGACACGTCCTCCTCCTCCTCTACACACAGGTGACACGTCCCTCCTCCTCCCCTACACACAGGTGACACGTCTCCTCCTCCTCCTCCCCTACACCCAGGTGACACGTCTCCTCCTCCTCCTCCCCTACACACAGGTGACACGTCTCCTCCTCCTCCCCTACACCCAGGTGACACGCCTCCTCCTCCTCCCCTACACACAGGTGACACGTCTCCTCCTCCTCCCCCCCTACACACAGGTGACACGTCCCCTCCTCCTCCTCCCCTACACACAGGTGACACGTCTCCTCCTCCTCCCCTACACACAGGTGACACGTCTCCTCCTCCTCCTCCCTACACACAGGTGACACGTCTCCTCCTCCTCCTCCTACACACAGGTGACACGTCCCTCCCCTCCTCCCCTACACCCAGGTGACACGTCTCCTCCTCCTCCCCTACACACAGGTGACACGTCTCCTCCTCCTCCCCTACACACAGGTGACACCCTCCTCCTCCCCCACACAGGTGCCACGTCCCTCCTCCTCCCCTACACACAGGTGACACGTCTCCTCCTCCTCCCCTACACACAGGTGACACGTCTCCTCCTCCTCCTCCCCTACACACAGGTGACACGTCTCCTCCTCCTCCCCTACACACAGGTGACACGTCTCCTCCTCCTCCTCCCCCCACACACAGGTGACACGTCTCCTCCTCCTCCACCCTGACACACAGGTGACACGTCTCCTCCCTCCTCCTCCCCTGCACACAGGTGACACGTCTCCTCCTCCTCCCCTACACACAGGTGACACGTCTCCTCCTCCTCCCCTACACACAGGTGACACGTCTCCTCCTCCTCCCCTACACACAGGTGACACGTCTCCCCCCCTCCTCCCCTACACACAGGTGACACGTCTCCTCCTCCTCCCCTACACACAGGTGACACGTCCTCCTCCTCCTCCCCTACACACAGGTGACACGTCTCCTCCTCCTCCCCTACACACAGGTGACACGTCTCCTCCTCCTCCCCTACACACAGGTGACACGTCTCCTCCTCCTCCCCTCTACACACAGGTGACACGTCTCCTCCTCCTCCCCTACACACAGGTGACACGTCTCCTCCTCCTCCCCTACACACAGGTGACACGTCTCCTCCTCCTCCCCCTACACACAGGTGACACGTCTCCTCCTCCCCCCCAACACCCAAAACACTCCCCCCCCCCCCCCCACACCCCCCCCCCAACACGTCTCCCCCCTCCCCTACACACAGGTGACACGTCTCCTCCTCCTCCCCTACACACAGGTGACACCGTCCTCCTCCTCCTCTACACACAGGTGACACGTCTCCTCCCTCCTCCTCCCCTACACACAGGTGACACGTCTCCTCCTCCTCCTCTACACCCAGGTGACACGTCTCCTCCTCCTCCCCTACACACAGGTGACACGTCTCCTCCTCCTCCCCTACACACAGGTGACACGTCTCCTCCTCCTCCCCTACACACAGGTGACACGTTCCCCCCTCTCCCGGGCAGCTCCTCCTCCCCTACACACAGGTGACACGTCTCCCTCCTCCTCCCCTACACACAGGTGACACGTCTCCTCCTCCTCCCCTACACACAGGTGACACGTCTCCTCCTCCTCCCCTACACACAGGTGACACGTCTCCTCCTCCTCCTCCCCTACACCCAGGTGACACGTCTCCTCCTCCTCTACACACAGGTGACACGTCTCCTCCTCCTCCTCCTCCACACACAGGTGACACGTCCCTCCTCCTCCCCTACACCCAGGTGACACGTCTCCCTCCTCCTCCCCTACACACAGGTGACACGTCTCCTCCTCCTCCCCTACACACAGGTGACACGTCTCCTCCTCCTCCCCCCCTACACACAGGTGACACGTCTCCTCCTCCTCCCCTACACACAGGTGACACGTCTTCTCCTCCCCACACACAGGTGACCGCTCCTCCTCCTCCCCTACACACAGGTGACACGTCTCCTCCTCCTCCCCTACACACAGGTGACACGTCTCCTCCTCCTCCCCTACACACAGGTGACACGTCTCCTCCTCCTCCCCTACACACAGGTGACACGTCTCCTCCTCCTCCCCTACACACAGGTGACACGCCCCCCCCCCTCCCCCTCCTCCTCCTCCCCTACACACAGGTGACACGTCTCCTCCTCCCCCTCCCGGCCCCCCCCCCCCCGTACACACAGGTGAACATGTTCCTCCTCCTCCTCTACACACAGGTGACACGTCTCCTCCTCCTCCTCCCCTACACACAGGTGACACGTCTCCTCCTCCTCCTCTACACCCAGGTGACACGTCTCCTCCTCCTCCCCTACACACAGGTGACACGTCTCCTCCTCCTCCCCTACACCCAGGTGACACGTCTCCTCCTCCTCCCCTACACACAGGTGACACGTCTCCTCCTCCTCCCCTACACACAGGTGACCACGTCTCCTCCTCCCTCCCCTACACACAGGTGACACGTCTCCTCCTCCTCCCCTACACACAGGTGACACGTCTCCTCCTCCTCCCCTACACACAGGTGACACGTCTCCTCCTCCTCCCCTACACACAGGTGACACGTCTCCTCCTCCTCCCCTACACCCAGGTGACACGTCCCTCCTCCTCCCCTACACACAGGTGACACGTCTCCTCCTCCTCCCCTACACACAGGTGACACGTCTCCTCCTCCCCCCACACAGGGACACGCCCCCTCCTCCTCCCCTACACACAGGTGACACGTCTCCTCCTCCTCCCCTACACACAGGTGACACCCCTCCTCCTCCCCCCTACACCCAGGTGACACGTCTCCTCCTCCTCCCCTACACACAGGTGCTCCCCCCCCCCCAGGACACGTCTCCTCCTCCTCCCCCAGGACGCCCCCCCCCCCACACACAGGTGACACGTCTCCTCCTCCTCCCCTACACACAGGTGACACGTCTCCTCCTCCTCCCCACACACAGGTGACACGCCCCCCCCCCCCCTCCTCCCCTACACCCAGGTGACACGTCTCCTCCTCCTCCCCTACACCCAGGTGACGCCCCCCCCCCCCACACCACGTCTCCTCCTCCTCCCCTACACCCAGGTGACACGTCTCCTCCTCCTGCTCCATAAACTAATATACAGGTGACACGTCAGGAAGCACACAGCATACAGCAGGTCCACGGGGGATGCACACAGTATACAGCAGGAATACATGGTATACACAGTATATAGAGGTATAAAGGGGATACACACAGTATATAGAGATATACAGCGGGTATACAGGGGGTACACACAGTATATAGCAGGTATACAGGGGGTATACAGGGGGTACACACAGTATATAGAGGCATACAGCAGGTATTCAGGGGGTACACATAGTATATAGAGGCATACAGCAGGTATTCAGGGGGTACACACAGTATATAGCGGGTATACAGCAGGTATACAGGGGGTACACACAGTATATAGCGGGTATACAGCAGGTATACAGGGGGTACACACAGTATATAGAGGCATACAGCAGGTATTCAGGGGGTACACATAGTATATAGAGGCATACAGCAGGTATTCAGGGGGTACACACAGTATATAGCGGGTATACAGCAGGTATACAGGGGGTACACACAGTATATAGCGGGTATACAGGGTATACACACAGTATGTAGAGGCATACAGCGGGTATACAGGGGGTACACACAGTATACAGAGGCATACAGCAGGTATACAGGGGGTACAAACAGTATATAGAGGTATACAATGGTATTCAGAGGGTACACACAGTATATAGCGGGTATAGAGCAGGTATACAGGGGGTACACACAGTATATAGCGGGTATACAGGGGGTACACACACAGTATATAGCGGGTAAACAGCGGGTATACAGGGGGTACACACAGTATATAGCGGGTAAACAGGAGGTACATACAGTATATAGAGGCATACAGCGGGTGTACAGGGGGTACACACAGTATATAGCGGGTATACAGCAGGTATACAGGGGGTACACACAGTATATAGCGGGTATACAGGGGGTACACACACAGTATATAGCGAGTAAACAGCGGGTATACAGGGGGTACACACAGTATACAGCGGGTAAACAGCAGGTATACAGGGGGTACACACAGTATATAGCGGGTATACAGCAGGTAGGTACACACAGTATATAGAGGCATACAGCGGGCAACAGGGGGTACACACCGTATATAGGGCATACAGCGGGTATACAGGGGGCACACACAGTATATAGAGGCATACAGCAGGTATACGGGGGGCACACACAGTATATAGAGGCATACAGCAGGTATACGGGGGGTACACATAGTATATAGAGGCATACAGCAGGTATACAGGGGGTACACACAGTATATAGAGGCATACAGCGGGTATACAGGGGGTACACACAGTATATAGCGGGTATACAGGGGGTACACACAGTATATAGAGGCATACAGCAGGTATACAGGGGGTACAAACAGTATATAGCGGGTACACACAGTATATAGAGGCATACAGCAAGTATACATCGGGTACACACAGTATAAAGAGGCATACAGCAGGTATACAGGGAGTACACACAGTATATAGAGGTATACAGCGGGTATACAGGGGGTACACACAGTATATAGCGGGTACACACAGTATATAGAGGCATACAGCAGGTATACAGCGGGTACACACAGTATATAGCGGGTATACAGGGGGTACACACAGTATATAGCGGGTATACAGGGGGTACACACAGTATATAGAGGCATACAGCAGGTATACAGGGGGTACACACAGTATATAGCGGGTATACAGCAGGTATACAGGGGGTACACACAGTATATAGCGGGTATACAGGGGGTACACACAGTATATAGCGGGTATACAGGGGGTACACACAGTATATAGCGGGTATACAGGGGATACACACAGTATATAGCGGGTACTACACAGAGGGGTATACAGGGGGTACACACAGTATATAGAGGCATACAGCAGGTATACAGGGGGTACACACAGTATATAGCGGGTAACACAGGGGGTACACACAGTATAGAGCGGGTATACAGGGGTACACACAGTATAGAGCGGGTATACAGCAGGTATACAGGGGGTACACACAGTATATAGCGGGTATACAGCAGGTATACACACGGGGTACACACAGTATATAGCGGGTATACAGGGGGTACACACAGTATATAGCGGGTATACAGCAGGTATACAGGGGGTACACACAGTATATAGAGGGATAAAAAAGGGATAAAGGGTACACACAGTATACAGCAGGTATACAGGGGGTACACACAGTATATATATCAGCGGGTATACAGAGGGTACACAGGTATACAGGGGGTACACACAGTATATAGCGGGTATACAGGGGGTACACACAGTATAGAGCGGGTATACAGAACAGGGGGTACACACAGTATATAGCGGGTATACAGGGGGTACACACAGTATATAGCGGGTATACGGGTACGGGGACACAGTATATAGCGGGTATACAGGGGTATACAGGGGTACACACAGTATATAGAGGCATACAGCAGGTATACAGGGACACACAGTATATAGCGGGTATACAGGGGGTACACACAGTATAGGGGGTACACACAGTATACACGGGTACACACAGTATATAGCGGGTACACAGCAGGATACAGGGGGTACACACAGTATATAGCGGGTACACACAGTATACAGAGGCACACACAGGTATACAGGGGGTACACACAGTAATACAGCAGGTATACAGGGGGTACACACAGTATATAGCGGGTATACAGGGGGTACACACAGTATATAGGGGGTACACACAGTATATAGGTACACACAGTATACAGCGGGTACACACAGTATATAGAGGCATACAGCAAGTATCACGGGCACACACAGTATAAAGAGGATACAGCAGGTATACAGGGGTACACACAGTATATAGAGGCATACAGCAGGTATACAGGGGTACACACAGTATATAGCGGGTACACACAGTATATAGAGGCATACAGCAGGTATACAGCGGGTACACACAGTATATAGCGGGTATACAGGGGGTACACACAGTATATAGCGGGTATACAGGGGGTACACACAGTATATAGCGGGTATACAGCAGGTATACAGGGGGTACACACAGTATATAGCGGGTATACAGCAGGTATACAGGGGGTACACACAGTATATAGCGGGTATACACGGGGGTACACACAGTATATAGCGGGTATACAGGGGATACACAGAATATAGCGGGTATACAGGGGGTATACAGGGGGTACACACAGTATATAGAGGCATACAGCAGGTATACAGGGGGTACACACAGTATATAGCGGGTATACAGGGGGTACACACAGTATATAGCGGGTATACAGGGGGTATACAGGGGGTACACACAGTATATAGAGGGATTAAAGGTATACAGGGGGTACACACAGTATATAGCGGGTATACAGGGGTACACACAGTATATAGCGGGTATACAGGGGGTATACACAGTATACACACAGTATATAGCGGGTATACAGCAGGTATACAGGGGGTACACACAGTATATAGCGGGTATACAGGGGGTACACACAGTATATGCGGGTATACAGGGTATACAGGGGGTACACACAGTATATAAGCGGGTATACAGGGGTACACACAGTATATAGCGGGTATACAGGGTATACAGGGGGTACACACAGTATATAGCGGGTATACAGGGTATACAGGGGGTACACACAGTATATAGCGGGTATACAGCAGGGGTACACACAGTATATAGCGGGTATACAGCAGGTATACAGGGGGTACACACAGTATATAGGGGTATACAGCAGGTATACAGGGGGTACACACAGTATATAGCGGGTATACACGGGTATACAGGGGGTACACACAGTATAGAGCGGGTATACAGGGGGTACACACAGTATAGAGCGGGTATACAGGGGGTAAACAGATACAGGGGGTACACACAGTATATAGCGGGTATACAGCAGGTATACAGGGGGTACACACAGTATATAGTACGGGTATACAGGGGGTACACACAGTATATAGCGGGGGTATACAGGGGGTACACACAGTAGGGTATACAGGGGGTACACACAGTATATAGCAGGTATACAGCAGGTATACAGGGGGTACACACAGTATATAGCGGGTATACAGGGGGTATACAGGGGGTACACACAGTATATAGCGGGTATACAGGGATACACACAGTATATAGCGGGTATACAGGGGGTACACACAGTATATAGCGGGTATACAGGGGGTATACAGGGGGTACACACAGTATATAGAGGCACACAGCGGGTATACATACAGGGGGTACACACAGTATATAGCGGGTATACAGGGCACACACAGTATATAGCGGGTATACAGGGGTACACACAGTATATAGCGGGTATACAGCAGGTATACAGGGGGTACACACAGTATATAGCGGGTATACAGCGGGTATACAGGGGGTACACACAGTATATAGCGGGTATACAGGGGTACACACAGAAACGGGTATACAGGGGGTACACACAGTATATAGCGGGTATACACAGGGGGTACACACAGTATATAGCGGGTATACAGGGGGTACACACAGTATATAGCGGGTATACAGGGGACACCGGTATACAGGGGTACACACACACACAGTATACAGGGGTACACACAGTATATAGCGGGTATACAGGGGGTACACACAGTATATAGCAGTATATAGCGGGTATACAGGGGGTACACACAGTATATAGCAGGTATACAGCAGGTATACAGGGGGTACACACAGTATATACCAGCGGGTATACAGGGGGTACACACAGTATATAGCGGGTATACACACAGTATATAGCGGGTATACAGGGGTACACACAGTAATACATAGCGGGTATACAGGGGGTACACACAGTATATAAGCAGGTATACAGGGGGTACACACAGTATATAGCGGGTATACAGGGGGTACACACAGTATATAACGGGTATACAGGGGCCAGGGTATACAGGGGGTACACACAGTATATAGGTTTAGGGCATACAGCGGGTATACGGGGGTACACACAGTATATAGCGGGTATACAGGGGGTACACACAGTATATAGCGGGTATACAGGGGGTACACACAGTATATAGCGGGTATAACGGGGGTACACACAGTATATACACAGAGTATACAGCGGGTATACAGGGGGTACACACAGTATATAAGCGGGTATACAGGGGGTACACACAGTATATAGCGGGTATACAGGGGGTACACACAGTATATAGCGGGTATACAGGGGGTACACACAGTATAGAGCGGGTATACAGGGGGTACACACAGTATAGAGCGGGTATACAGCAGGTATACAGGGGGTACACACAGTATATAGCGGGTATACAGCAGGTATACAGGGGGTACACACAGTATATAGCGGGTATACAGGGGGTACACACAGTATATAGCGGGTATACAGGGGGTACACACAGTATATAGAGACGCATACAGCAGGTATACAGGGGTACACACAGTATATAGCGGGTATACAGCAGGTATACAGGGGGTACACACAGTATATAGCGGGTATACAGCAGGTATACAGGGGGTACACACAGTATATAGCGGGTATACAGGGGGTACACACAGTATATAGCGGGTATACAGGGGGTATATAGGGGGTACACACAGTATATAGCGGGTAGTACGATAGCGGGTATACAGGGGGGTACACACAGTATATATAGCGGGTATACAGGGGGTACACACAGTATAGAGCGGGTATACAGGGGGTACACACAGTATAGAGCGGGTATACAGCAGGTATACAGGGGGTACACACAGTATATAGCGGGTATACAGGGGGTACACACAGTATATAGTGGGTATACAGGGGGTACACACACAGTAAAGGGGGTATACAGGCGGGGTACACACAGTATATAGAGGCATACAGCGGGTATACAGGGGGTACACACAGTATATAGCAGGTATACAGCAGGTATACAGGGGGTACACACAGTATATAGCAGGTATACAGCAGGTATACAGGGGGTACACACAGTATATAGCGGGTATACAGCAGGTATACAGGGGACACACAGTATATAGCGGGATACAGGGGTACACACAGTATATAGCGGGTATACAGGGGGTACACACAGTATATAGAGGCATACAGCAGGTATACAGGGGGTACACACAGTATATAGCGGGTATACAGGGGGTACACACAGTATATAGCGGGTATACAGGGGGTATACAGGGGGTACACACAGTATATAGAGGCATACAGCAGGTATACAGGGGGTACACACAGTATATAGCGGGTATACAGCAGGTATACAGGGGGTACACACAGTATATAGCGGGTATACAGGGGGTACACACAGTATATAGCGGGTATACAGGTGGTATATAGGGGGTACACACAGTATATAGAGGCATACAGCAGGTATACAGGGGGTACACACAGTATATAGCGGGTATACAGGGGGTACACACAGTATATAGCAGGTATACAGCAGGTATACAGGGGGTACACACAGTATATAGCGGGTATACAGGGGGTATACAGGGGGTACACACAGTATATAGAGGCATACAGCAGGTATACAGGGGGTACACACAGTATATAGCGGGTATACAGGGGGTATACAGGGGGTACACACAGTATATAGAGGCATACAGCAGTTATACAGGGGGTACACACAGTATATAGCGGGTATACAGGGGGTATACAGGGGGTACACACAGTATATAGAGGCATACAGCAGGTATACAGGGGGTACACACAGTATATAGCGGGTATACAGGGGGTATACAGGGGGTACACACAGTATATAGAGGCATACAGCAGGTATACAGGGGGTACACACAGTATATAGCGGGTATACAGCAGGTATACAGGGGGTACACACAGTATATAGAGGCATACAGCAGGTATACAGGGGGTACACACAGTATATAGCGGGTATACAGGGGGTACACACAGTATAGAGCGGGTATACAGGTGGTATATAGGGGGTACACACAGTATATAGAGGCATACAGCAGGTATACAGGGGGTACACACAGTATATAGCGGGTATACAGGGGGTACACACAGTATATAGCAGGTATACAGCAGGTATACAGGGGGTACACACAGTATATAGCGGGTATACAGGGGGTATACAGGGGGTACACACAGTATATAGAGGCATACAGCAGGTATACAGGGGGTACACACAGTATATAGCAGGTATACAGCAGGTATACAGGGGGTACACACAGTATATAGCAGGTATACAGGGGGTATACAGGGGGTACACACAGTATATAGAGGCATACAGCAGGTATACAGGGGGTACACACAGTATATAGCGGGTATACAGCAGGTATACAGGGGGTACACACAGTATATAGCGGGGGTACACACAGTATAGAGCGGGTATACAGCGGGTACACACAGGTGACACTGCTGTATACTCCGGCCTGCTCTTACAGGTGACTATGGGCTTGTTCTCCATGGTGTACACCACCCCAGGTTCTCCGTTTCCGGTCTCCCCAGGCCCCGCCCCTTCCATAGGCTCCGGTCACCGCTCCATTCCGGGCTCAGCAGTCCCCGCGCTGTCACTTCCGGCTTCCTCCTCACCCCAGCCAATCACTTCCGGAACATGCGGAGCCTGATGATTCGCTAGAAGATGACAACTAGGCGTGGCTTTCATCTCCTCCTCTCATTGGTTAGTAGTGTAGATGAGAGTTCCAGTTGATTAGCTAGAATTGTGCACGTGATTTATACGGTTCCGCCATATTGGAATCGGGCAAACGCTCTCTTGCCCTTCCCTACATGATTTCTGTTCTCCCCGGACTAATGACGTCACACGCACTGTTGCCATGGAGACTAATTGCGGTGAGTCTAGGAGAGTGTGTGTTGCAGTCCCAGAGAGGTCCACTGGGGGAGCCCTTCACAGGGTACATAATGTATGACAAGTGGGGACAGCAGTGGGCGTGGCCTATAGAAGTGCCGCCCACATAAGGCCACCTACCGACAACATTGGGGTCTATCTAGAATTTTAGTTCTTGAGTTCTGCGACAGCACGGATGGGTCTGTAGCTCCGCCTTCTTTCCCTCTAGGACCGGCCCACCTACATAGCAATGAGACAGTTAATTAGCATATATGATGATATAAGAGCCCCTCCCTCTCTCACTGCTACCTCGTGTTTTACTGGACGAGTTATTTCTTGTATTAGGTTGGGCGGGTGCGCTGCGCTGCCTGCGCAGGACTCAAGGAAAGGGAAACTCCAGATAAGACCCAATTCTGTCCTTCTTATTGGTCTTGCAGCAGCGTAGATGGGACCCAGCTAGTTACCTCATGGGGGGAGATCATCATCTGGAAGCCGTAAGAAGTACTGCTGTGCCAAGGGCTGGACCCTCCGAGTGCATGTCCAGACAATAATACTTGGTGAAGGTGGAGGAAGATCTCCAGGATGTGGCAGTACAGATACCCAGGAAGGAGACTTGTGTATCCTCAGCCCAGGCGCGTGGGGCGGTACAACCCCGGAGGTGGAGGAAGATCTCCAAAAGCGGGACAAACCCAGGGGGAGACTGGGGTCCCCCCGCCCGGGCGGCGGTGGGGGGGGCTCCGGAGGGAGGAAGACCCAGGGCGGCAGTACAAACCCAGGAAGAGACGGTCCTCAGCCCTGGGGCTGCTGTGGGGGGTGCAACGGTCCCCGGAAGGTGGATCTCCAGGAGCGGAGACACCGGATGGAGGCTGGGCCCGCCTGTGGGGAGCGTGTACAACGTGTCCTCGATGAAGGTGGAGGAAGATCTCCAAGAAGCGGAGTACAGATATCCAGGATGGAGACTTGGGTATCCTCAGCCCATGAGGCTGCTGTGGGGCGTGTACAACGTGTCCTCGGTGAAGGTGGAGGAAGATCTCCAGGAAGCGGCAGTACAGATATCCAGGATGGAGACTTGTGTATCCTCAGCCCATGAGGCTGCTGTGGGGCGGGTACAACGTGCCCCCGATGAAGGGGGGGGAAGACCCCCAGGAAGCGGAGTACAGATATCCAGGATGGAGACTTGTGTATCCTCAGCCCATGAGGCTGCTGTAGAGCGTGTACAATGTGTCCTTGGTGAAGGTAGAGGAAGATCTCCAGGATGCGGCAGTACAGATACCCAGGAAGGAGACTTGTGTATCCTCAGCCCATGAGGCTGCTGTGGGGCGTGTACAACGGCCCAGGGGGGGGCTCCAGAAGGGGGGGGGGAGGGAAGGGGGGGGGGGGGGGGGGGGCCGCGGGGGGGGGGGGGGGGGGGGGGGGGGGGCAACGTGTCCTCGATGAAGGTGGAGGAAGATCTCCAAGAAGCGGAGTACAGATATCCAGGATGGAGACTTGTGTATCCTCAGCCCATGAGGCTGCTGTAGAGCGTGTACAATGTGTCCTTGGTGAAGGTAGAGGAAGATCTCCAGGAAGCGGCAGTACAGATATCCAGGATGGAGACTTGTGTATCCTCAGCCCATGAGGCTGCTGTGGGGCGTGTACAACGTGTCCTCAATGAAGGTGGAGGAAGATCTCCAGGAAGCGGCAGTACAGATATCCAGGATGAAGACTTGTGTATCCTCAGCCCATGAGGCTGCTGTGGGGCGTGTACAACGTGTCCTCAATGAAGGTGGAGGAAGATCTCCAGGAAGCGGCAGTACAGATATCCAGGATGGAGACTTGTGTATCCTCAGCCCATGAGGCTGCTGTAGAGCGTGTACAACGTGTCCTTGGTGAAGGTGGAGGAAGATCTCCAAGAAGCGGCAGTACAGATATACAGGATGGAGACTTGTGTATCCTCAGCCCATGAGGCTGCTGTAGAGCGTGTACAATGTGTCCTTGGTGAAGGTAGAGGAAGATCTCCAGGAAGCGGCAGTACAGATATCCGGAATGAAGACTTGTGTATCCTCAGCCCATGAGGCTGCTGTAGAGCGTGTACAATGTGTCCTTGGTGAAGGTAGAGGAAGATCTCCAGGAAGCGGCAGTACAGATATCCAGGATGGAGACTTGTGTATCCTCAGCCCATGAGGCTGCTGTGGAGAGTGTACAATGTGTCCTTGGTGAAGGTGGAGGAAGATCTCCAGGAAGCGGCAGTACAGATATCCAGGATGGAGACTTGTGTATCCTCACCCCATGAGGCTGCTGTAGAGCATGTACAATGTGTCCTTGGTGAAGGTAGAGGAAGATCTCCAGGAAGCGGCAGTACAGATATCCATGATGGAGACTTGTGTATCCTCAGCCCATGAGGCTGCTGTGGGGCGTGTACAACGTGTCCTCGATGAAGGTGGAGGAGGATCTCCAAGAAGCGGAGTACAGATATCCAGGATGGAGACTTGTGTATCCTCAGCTCATGAGGCTGCTGTAGAGCATGTACAATGTGTCCTTGGTGAAGGTGGAGGAATATCTCCAAGAAGCGGCAGGACAGATATCCAGGATGGAGACTTGTGTATCCTCAGCCAATAAGGCTGCTGTAGAGCGTGTACAATGTGTCCTTGGTGAAGGTGGAGGAAGATCTCCAGGATGTGGCAGTACAGATATCCATGATGGAGACTTGTGTATCCTCAGCCCATGAGGCTGCTGTGGAGTGTGTACAACGTGTCCTTGGTGAAGGTGGAGGAAGATCTCCAGGATGTGGCAGTACAGATATCCAGGATGGAGACTTGTGTATCCTCAGCCCATGAGGCTGCTGTAGAGCGTGTACAATGTGTCCTTGGTGAAGGTAGAGGAAGATCTCCAGGAAGCGGCAGTACAGATATCCAGGATGGAGACTTGTGTATCCTCAGCCCATGAGGCTGCTGTGGGGCGTGTACAACGTGTCCTCGATGAAGGTGGAGGAAGATCTCCAAGAAGCGGAGTACAGATATCCAGGATGGAGACTTGTGTATCCTCAGCCCATGAGGCTGCTGTAGAGCGTGTACAATGTGTCCTTGGTGAAGGTAGAGGAAGATCTCCAGGAAGCGGCAGTACAGATATCCAGGATGAAGACTTGTGTATCCTCAGCCCATGAGGCTGCTGTAGAGCGTGTACAATGTGTCCTTGGTGAAGGTGGAGGAAGATTTCCAGGAAGAGGCAGTACAGAGATCCAGGATGAAGACTTGTGTATCCTCAGCCCATGAGGCTGCTGTAGAGCGTGTACAATGTGTCCTTGGTGAAGGTGGAGGAAGATCTCCAGGAAGCGGCAGTACAGATATCCAGGATGGAGACTTGTGTATCCTCAGCTCATGAGGCTGCTGTAGAGCATGTACAATGTGTCCTTGGTGAAGGTGGAGGAATATCTCCAAGAAGCGGCAGTACAGATATCCAGGATGGAGACTTGTGTATCCTCAGCCCATAAGGCTGCTGTAGAGCGTGTACAATGTGTCCTTGGTGAAGGTGGAGGAAGATCTCCAAGAAGCGGCAGTACAGATATCCATGATGGAGACTTGTGTATCCTCAGCCCATGAGGCTGCTGTGGAGTGTGTACAACGTGTCCTTGGTGAAGGTGGAGGAAGATCTCCAGGATGTGGCAGTACAGATATCCAGGATGGAGACTTGTGTATCCTCAGCCCATGAGGCTGCTGTAGAGCGTGTACAATGTGTCCTTGGTGAAGGTGGAGGAAGATCTCCAGGATGTGGTAGTACAGATATCCAGGATGGAGACTTGTGTATCCTCAGCCCATGAGGCTGCTGTGGGGCGTGTACAATGTGTCCTTGGTGAAGGTGGAGGAATATCTCCAAGAAGCGGCAGTACAGATATCCAGGATGGAGACTTGTGTATCCTCAGCCCATGAGGCTGTTGTAGGGCGTGTACAATGTGTCCTTGGTGAAGGTGGAGGAATATCTCCAAGAAGCGGCAGTACAGATATCCAGGATGGAGACTTGTGTATCCTCAGCTCATGAGGCTGCTGTGGAGCGTGTACAATGTGTCCTTGGTGAAGGTGGAGGAAGATCTCCAAGAAGCGGCAGTACAGATATCCATGATGGAGACTTGTGTATCCTCAGCCCATGACGCTGCTGTAGAGCGTGTACAATGTGTCCTTGGTGAAGGTGGAGGAAGATCTCCAGGATGTGGCAGTACAGATATCCAGGATGGAGACTTGTGTATCCTCAGCCCATGAGGCTGCTGTAGAGCGTGTACAATGTGTCCTTGGTGAAGGTGGAGGAAGATCTCCAAGAAGCGGCAGTACAGATATCCATGATGGAGACTTGTGTATCCTCAGCCCATGACGCTGCTGTAGAGCGTGTACAATGTGTCCTTGGTGAAGGTGGAGGAAGATCTCCAGGAATCGGCAGTACAAATATCCAGGATGGAGACTTGTGTATCCTCAGCCCATGAGGCTGCTGTAGAGCGTGTACAATGTGTCCTCGATGAAGGTGGAGGAAAATCTCCAAGAAGCGGAGTACAGATATCCAGGATGGAGACTTGTGTATCCTCGGCCCATGCTGGTGGATGAACCCATTCAATGGCCTGAAATTGCAGCGATTCCGCATTACCCCGGTGTTTAGCTATGGGAGTGTCACGCTCATTACTCACATCCAAAATGCATTCACGTATGTGTCACCGAAATTGTCTAATGGTCTTGCCCACATAATTTAGTAGGTAAGGACTCATGTAAATGACTCCGGGGGTTTTGCAGTTGATGAAATCTCATATTATAAAAACCAGTGGAGATGCTCTTAAATTCCCACCTGTATATAGTATATACTCCAAAGACATACCGATAGGGAATGTAGATTGTGAGCCCTAAATGGGACAGTGACTGACAGTGTCTGTACTGCGCTGCGGAATATGATGGCGATATACAAGTAAGAGAAATAAATAATAAATATAGTCACATGTGGAACAACTTACACAGAGATAGGTACCCGGTACCTTACAGTCTAAGCAGGTGCCAGATGGTTTGGTGGTAAGTAGCTTCTCATGATTATATTTCTCCATCCCTCATCATCTGGGTTTACAGGCAGTTGACTCTTTTTTGAGTTCTGGAGGCGCACAGTATTCTGCACATAATTTCTTATACAACTAATGGCGTTTGAGTTACAGAGGAATTTCTTCATCTTTGAGGACCAAGTCTTCCACCAGCAGGGGGGTACAGCAATGGTGAATCCAGCCGCTCTGACTTTCACTAATCTGTACCTCGGCTGGTGGGAAGCCCAGGTGGTCTTCGGGGAACCATCATCAGAATGGGCATCATCAATAGCCTTGTGGCTTAGATTTATAGCGGGGCCCTCACTCCTCTTGTGTCCTCTCTATCTCCTCATAGATTGTAAGCTCTTGTGAGCGGGGTCCTCACTCCTCTTGTGTCCTCCTCCTATCTCCTCATAGATTGTAAGCTCTTGTGAGCGGGGTCCTCACTCCTCTTGAGTCCTCTCTATCTCCTCATAGATTGTAAGCTCTTGTGAGCGGGGCCCTCACTCCTCTTGTGTCCTCTATATCTCCTCATAGATTGTAAGCTCTTGTGAGCGGGGCCCTCACTCCTCTTGTGTCCTCCTCCTATCTCCTCATAGATTGTAAGCTCTTGTGAGCGGGGTCCTCACTCCTCTTGTGTCCTCTATATCTCCTCATAGATTGTAAGCTCTTGTGAGCGGGGTCCTCACTCCTCTTGAGTCCTCTCTATCTCCTCATAGATTGTAAGCTCTTGTGAGCGGGGCCCTCACTCCTCTTGTGTCCTCTATATCTCCTCATAGATTGTAAGCTCTTGTGAGCGGGGTCCTCACTCCTCTTGTGTCCTCCTCCTATCTCCTCATAGATTGTAAGCTCCTGTGAGCGGGGTCCTCACTCCTCCTGTGTCCTCCTCTCTATCTCCTCATAGACTGTAAACTCTTGTGAGCGGGGCCCTCACTCCTCTTGTGTCCTCCTCTCTATCTCCTCATAGATTGTAAGCTCTTGTGAGCGGGGTCCTCACTCCTCTTGTATCCTCCTACTATCTCCTCATAGATTATAAGCTCTTGTGAGCGGGGTCCTCACTCCTCTTGTGTCCTCCTCTCTATCTCCTCATAGACTGTAAGCTCTTGTGAGTGGGGTCCTCACTCCTCTTGTGTCCCCTCTATCTCCTCATAGATTGTAAGCTCTTGTGAGCGGGGCCCTCACTCCCCTTGTGTCCCCTCTATCTCCTCATAGATTGTAAGCTCTTGTGAGCGGCGTCCTCACTCCTCTTGTGTCCTCCTCTCTATCTCCTCATAGATTGTAAGCTCTTGTGAGCGGGGCCCTCACTCCTCTTGTGTCCTCCTATCTCCTCATAGATTGTAAGCTCTTGTGAGCGGGGTCCTCACTCCTCTTGTGTCCTCTCTATCTCCTCATAGATTGTAAGCTCTTGTGAGCGGGGTCCTCACTCCTCTTGTGTCCTCTCTATCTCCTCATAGATTGTAAGCTCTTGTGAGCGGGGCTCTCACTCCTCTTGTGTCCTCTCCTATCTCCTCATAGATTGTAAGCTCTTGTGAGCGGGGCCCCCACTCCTCTTGTGTCCTCTCTATCTCATCATAGATTGTAAGCTCTTGTGAGCGGGGCCCTCACTCCTCTTGTATCCTCTCTTTCTCCTCATAGATTGTAAGCTCTTGTGAGCGGGGTCATCACTCCTCTTGTGTCCTCCTCTCTATCTCCTCATAGATTGTAAGCTCTTGTGAGCGGGGTCCTCACTCCTCTTGTGTCCTCCTCTCTATCTCCTCATAGATTGTAAGCCTTGTGAGCGGGGTCCTCACTCCTCTTGTGTCCTCCTCTATCTCTTCATAGATTGTAAGCTCTTGTGAGCGGGGCCCTCACTCCTCTTGTGTCCTCCTCCTATCTCTTCATAGATTGTAAGCTCTTGTGAGCGGGGTCCTCACTCCTCTTGTGTCCTCCTCCTATCTCCTCATAGACTGTAAGCTCTTGTGAGCGGGGTCCTCACTCCTCTTGTGTCCTCTCTATCTCCTCATAGATTGTAAGCTCTTGTGAGCGGGGTCCTCACTCCTCTTGTGTCCTCTCTATCTCCTCATAGATTATAAGCTCTTGTGAGCGGGGCCCTCACTCCTCTTGTGTCCTACTCTCTATCTCCTCATAGATTGTAAGCTCTTGTGAGCGGGGTCCTCACTCCTCTTGTGTCCTCCTCTCTATCTCCTCATAGATTGTAAGCTCTTGTGAGCGGGACCCTCACTCCTCTTGTGTCCCCTCTATCTCCTCATAGATTGTAAGCTCTTGTTAGCGGGGCCCTCACTCCCCTTGTGTCCTCTCTATCTCCTCATAGATTGTAAGCTCTTGTGAGCGGGGTCCTCACTCCTCTTGTGTCCTCCTATCTCCTCATAGATTGTAAGCTCTTGTGAGCGGGGCCCTCACTCCTCTTGTGTCCTCTCTATCTCCTCATAGATTGTAAGCTCTTGTGAGCGGGGCCCTCACTCCTCCTATGTCCTCCTCCTGTCTCCTCATAGATTGTAAGCTCTTGTGAGCGGGGTCCTCACTCCTCTTGTGTCCTCTCTATCTCCTCATAGATTGTAAGCTCTTGTGAGCGGGGCTCTCACTCCTCTTGTGTCCTCTCCTATCTCCTCATAGATTGTAAGCTCTTGTGAGCGGGGCCCTCACTCCTCTTGTATCCTCTCTATCTCCTCATAGATTGTAAGCTCTTGTGAGCGGGGTCATCACTCCTCTTGTGTCTTCCTCTCTATCTCCTCATAGATTGTAAGCTCTATAGAGCGGGGTCCTCACTCCTCTTGTGTCCTCTCTATCTCATCATAGATTCTAAGCTCTTGTGAGCGGGGTCCTCACTCCTCTTGTGTCCTCCTCTCTATCTCCTCATAGATTGTAAGCTCTTGTGAGCGGGGTCCTCACTCCTATTGTGTCCTCCTCTCTATCTCCTCATAGATTGTAAGCTCTTGTGAGCGGGGTCCTCACTCCTCTTGTGTCCTCTCTATCTCCTCATAGATTGTAAGCTCTTGTGAGCGGGGTCCTCACTCCTCTTGTGTCCTCCTCTCTATCTCCTCATAGATTATAAGCTCTTGTGAGCGGGGTCCTCACTCCTCTTGTGTCCTCCTCTCTATCTCCTCATAGATTGTAAGCTCTTGTGAGCGGGGTCCTCACTCCTCTTGTGTCCTCTCTATCTCCTCATAGATTGTAATCTCTTGTGAGCGGGGCCCTCACTCCTCTTGTGTCCTCCTCTCTATCTCCTCATAGATTGTAAGCTCTTGTGAGCGGGGTCCTCACTCCTCTTGTGTCCTCCTTCTATCTCCTCATAGATTGTAAGCTCTTGTGAGCGGGGCCCTCACTCCTCTTGTGTCCTCTCTATCTCCTCATAGATTATAAGCTCTTGTGAGCGGGGCCCTCACTCCTCTTGTGTCCTCCTCTCTATCTCCTCATAGATTGTAAGCTCTTGTGAGCGGGGTCCTCACTCCTCTTGTGTCCTCCTCCTATCTCCTCATAGACTGTAAGCTCTTGTGAGCGGGGTCCTCACTCCTCTTGTGTCCTCTCTATCTCCTCATAGACTGTAAGCTCTTGTGAGCGGGGTCCTCACTCCTCTTGTGTCCTCCTATCTCCTCATAGATTGTAAGCTCTTGTGAGCGGGGCCCTCACTCCTCTTGTGTCCTCCTCTATCTCCTCATAGATTGTAAGCTCTTGTGAGCGGGGCCCTCACTCCTCTTGTGTCCTCCTATCTCCTCATAGATTGTAAGCTCTTGTGAGCGGGGCCCTCACTCCTCTTGTGTCCTCCTCTATCTCCTCATAGATTGTAAGCTCTTGTGAGCGGGGTCCTCACTCCTCTTGTGTCCTCTCTATCTCCTCATAGATTGTAAGCTCTTGTGAGCGGGGCCCTCACTCCTCTTGTGTCCTCCTATCTCCTCATAGATTGTAAGATCTTGTGAGCGGGGTCCCCACTCCTCTTGTGTCCTATCTCCTCATAGATTGTAAGCTCTTGTGAGCGGGGCCCTCACTCCTCTTGTGTCCTCCTCTCTATCTCCTCATAGACTGTAAGCTCTTGTGAGTGGGGTCCTCACTCCTCTTGTGTCCCCTCTATCTCCTCATAGATTGTAAGCTCTTGTGAGCGGGACCCTCACTCCTCTTGTGTCCTCTCTATCTCTTCATAGATTGTAAGCTCTTGTGAGCGGGGCCCTCACTCCTCTTGTGTCCTCCTCTCTATCTCCTCATAGATTGTAAGCTCTTGTGAGCGGGGTCCTCACTCCTCTTGTGTCCTCTCTATCTCCTCATAGATTGTAAGCTCTTGTGAGCGGGGCCCTCACTCCTCTTGTGTCCTCCTCTCTATCTCCTCATAGATTGTAAGCTCTTGTGAGCGGGGCCCTCACTCCTCTTGTGTCCTCTCTATCTCCTCATAGATTGTAAGCTCTTGTGAGCGGGGCCCTCACTACTCTTGTGTCCTCCTCTCTATCTCCTCATAGATTATAAGCTCTTGTGAGCGGGGTCCTCACTCCTATTGTGTCCTCCTCCTATCTCCTCATAGACTGTAAGCTCTTGTGAGCGGGGTCCTCACTCCTATTGTGTCCTCCTCCTATCTCCTCATAGATTGTAAGCTCTTGTGAGCGGGGCCCTCACTCCTCTTGTGTCCTCCTCCTATCTCCTCATAGATTGTAAGCTCTTGTGAGCGGGGTCCTCACTCCTCTTGTGTCCTCCTCTCTATCTCCTCATAGATTGTAAGCTCTTGTGAGCGGGGTCCTCACTCCTCTTGTGTCCTCTCTATCTCCTCATAGATTGTAATCTCTTGTGAGCGGGGCCCTCACTCCTCTTGTGTCCTCCTCTCTATCTCCTCATAGATTGTAAGCTCTTGTGAGCGGGGTCCTCACTCCTCTTGTGTCCTCCTTCTATCTCCTCATAGATTGTAAGCTCTTGTGAGCGGGGCCCTCACTCCTCTTGTGTCCTCTCTATCTCCTCATAGATTATAATCTCTTGTGAGCGGGGGCCCTCACTCCTCTTGTGTCCTCCTCTCTATCTCCTCATAGATTGTAAGCTCTTGTGAGCGGGGTCCTCACTCCTCTTGTGTCCTCCTCCTATCTCCTCATAGACTGTAAGCTCTTGTGAGCGGGGTCCTCACTCCTCTTGTGTCCTCTCTATCTCCTCATAGACTGTAAGCTCTTGTGAGCGGGGTCCTCACTCCTCTTGTGTCCTCCTATCTCCTCATAGATTGTAAGCTCTTGTGAGCGGGGCCCTCACTCCTCTTGTGTCCTCCTCTATCTCCTCATAGATTGTAAGCTCTTGTGAGCGGGGCCCTCACTCCTCTTGTGTCCTCCTATCTCCTCATAGATTGTAAGCTCTTGTGAGCGGGGCCCTCACTCCTCTTGTGTCCTCCTCTATCTCCTCATAGATTGTAAGCTCTTGTGAGCGGGGTCCTCACTCCTCTTGTGTCCTCTCTATCTCCTCATAGATTGTAAGCTCTTGTGAGCGGGGCCCTCACTCCTCTTGTGTCCTCCTATCTCCTCATAGATTGTAAGATCTTGTGAGCGGGGTCCCCACTCCTCTTGTGTCCTATCTCCTCATAGATTGTAAGCTCTTGTGAGCGGGGCCCTCACTCCTCTTGTGTCCTCCTCTCTATCTCCTCATAGACTGTAAGCTCTTGTGAGTGGGGTCCTCACTCCTCTTGTGTCCCCTCTATCTCCTCATAGATTGTAAGCTCTTGTGAGCGGGACCCTCACTCCTCTTGTGTCCTCTCTATCTCTTCATAGATTGTAAGCTCTTGTGAGCGGGGCCCTCACTCCTCTTGTGTCCTCCTCTCTATCTCCTCATAGATTGTAAGCTCTTGTGAGCGGGGTCCTCACTCCTCTTGTGTCCTCTCTATCTCCTCATAGATTGTAAGCTCTTGTGAGCGGGGCCCTCACTCCTCTTGTGTCCTCCTCTCTATCTCCTCATAGATTGTAAGCTCTTGTGAGCGGGGCCCTCACTCCTCTTGTGTCCTCTCTATCTCCTCATAGATTATAAGCTCTTGTGAGCGGGGCCCTCACTACTCTTGTGTCCTCCTCTCTATCTCCTCATAGATTATAAGCTCTTGTGAGCGGGGTCCTCACTCCTCTTGTGTCCTCCTCCTATCTCCTCATAGACTGTAAGCTCTTGTGAGCGGGGTCCTCACTCCTATTGTGTCCTCTCTATTCCTGGGGGGGGGGGGGCCCCTTGTGTCCTCCTCCACTCCTCATAGATTGTAAGCTCTTGTGAGCGGGGCCCTCACTCCTCTTGTGTCCTCCTCCTATCTCCTCATAGATTGTAAGCTCTTGTGAGCGGGGCCCTCACTCCTCTTGTGTCCTCCTCCTATCTCCTCATAGATTGTAAGCTCTTGTGAGCGGGGCCCTCACTCCTCTTGTGTCCTCCTATCTCCTCATAGATTGTAAGATCTTGTGAGCGGGGTCCCCACTCCTCTTGTGTCCTATCTCCTCATAGATTGTAAGCTCTTGTGAGCGGGGCCCTCACTCCTCTTGTGTCCTCCTCTCTATCTCCTCATAGATTGTAAGCTCTTGTGAGCAGGGCCCTCACTCCTCTTGTGTCCTCCTCCTATCTCCTCATAGATTGTAAGCTCTTGTGAGCGGGGTCCTCACTCCTCTTGTGTCCTCCCTATCTCCTCATAGATTGTAAGCTCTTGTGAGGGGGCCCTCACTCCTCCTGTGTCCTCCTATCTCCTCATAGATTGTAAGCTCTTGTGAGCGGGGCCCTCACTCCTCTTGTGTCCCCTCTATCTCCTCATAGATTGTAAGCTCTTGTGAGCGGGACCCTCACTCCTCTTGTGTCCTCTCTATCTCTTCATAGATTGTAAGCTCTTGTGAGCGGGGCCCTCACTCCTCTTGTGTCCTCCTCTCTATCTCCTCATAGATTGTAAGCTCTTGTGAGCGGGGCCCTCACTCCTCTTGTGTCCTCTCTATCTCCTCATAGACTGTAAGCTCTTGTGAGCGGGGTCCTCACTCCTCTTGTGTCCTCCTCTCTATCTCCTCATAGATTGTAAGCTCTTGTGAGCGGGGCTCTCACTCCTCTTGTGTCCTCCTCTCTATCTCCTCATAGATTGTAAGCTCTTGTGAGCGGGGTCCTCACTCCTCTTGTGTCCTCTCTATCTCCTCATAGATTGTAAGCTCTTGTGAGCGGGGCTCTCACTCCTCTTGTGTCCTCTCCTATCTCCTCATAGATTGTAAGCTCTTGTGAGCGGGGCCCCCACTCCTCTTGTGTCCTCTCTATCTCATCATAGATTGTAAGCTCTTGTGAGCGGGGTCCTCACTCCTCTTGTGTTCTCCTCCTATCTCCTCATAGATTGTAAGCTCTTGTGAACGGGGCCCTCACTCCTCTTGTGTCCTCCTATCTCCTCATAGATTGTAAGCTCTTGTGAGCGGGGCCCTCACTCCTCTTGTGTCCTCCTCCTATCTCCTCATAGATTGTAAGCTCTTGTGAACGGGGCCCTCACTCCTCTTGTGTCCTCCTATCTCCTCATAGATTGTAAGCTCTTGTGATCGGGGCCCTCACTCCTCTTGTGTCCTCCTCCTATCTCCCCATAGAGTGTAAGCTCTTGTGAGCGGGGTCCTCACTCCTCTTGTGTCCTCCTCCTATCTCCTCATAGATTGTAAGCTCTTGTAAGCGGGGTCCTCACTCCTCTTGTGTCCTGCTCCTATCTCCTCATAGACTGTAAACTCTTGTGAGCGGGGCCCTCACTCCTCTTGTGTCCTCCTCTCTATCTCCTCATAGATTGTAAGCTCTTGTGAGCGGGGTCCTCACTCCTCTTGTGTCCTCCTCTCTATCTCCTCATAGATTGTAAGCTCTTGTGAGCGGGGTCCTCACTCCTCTTGTGTCCTCCTCTCTATCTCCTCATAGATTGTAAGCTCTTGTGAGCGGGGTCCTCACTCCTCTTGTGTCCTCCTCCTATCTCCTCATAGACTGTAAACTCTTGTGAGCTGGGCCCTCACTCCTCTTGTGTCCTCCTCTCTATCTCCTCATAGATTGTAAGCTCTTGTGAGCGGGGTCCTCACTCCTCTTGTGTCCTCCTCCTATCTCCTCATAGATTGTAAGCTCTTGTGAGCGGGGTCCTCACTCCTCTTGTGTCCTCCTCCTATCTCCTCATTGACTGTAAGCTCTTGTGAGCGGGGTCCTCACTCCTCTTGTGTCCTCTCTATCTCCTCATAGATTGTAAGCTCTTGTGAGCGGGGCCCTCACTCCTCTTGTGTCCTCTCTATCTCCTCATAGACTGTAAGCCTTTGTGAGCGGGGTCCTCACTCCTCTTGTGTCCTCTCTATCTCCTCATAGACTGTAAGCTCTTGTGAGCGGGGCCCTCACTCCTCTTGTATCCTCCTACTATCTCCTCATAGATTATAAGCTCTTGTGAGCGGGGCCCTCACTCCTCTTGTGTCCTCCTCTCTATCTCCTCATAGATTGTAAGCTCTTGTGAGCGTGGTCCTCACTCCTCTTGTGTCCTCCTCTCTATCTCCTCATAGATTGTAAGCTCTTGTGAGCGGGGCCCTCACTCCTCTTGTGTCCTCCTCCTATCTCCTCATAGATTGTAAGCTCCTGTGAGCGGAGTCCTCACTCCTCTTGTGTCCTCCTCTCTATCTCCTCATAGACTGTAAGCTCCTGTGAGCGGGGTCCTCACTCCTCCTGTGTCCTCCTCTCTATCTCCTCATAGACTGTAAGCCTTTGTGAGCGGGGCCCTCACTCCTCTTGTGTCCTCCTCTCTATCTCCTCATAGATTGTAAGCTCTTGTGAGCGGGGCCCTCACTCCTCTTGTGTCCTCTCTATCTCCTCATAGATTGTAAGCTCTTGTGAGCGGGGTCCTCACTCCTCTTGTGTCCTCCTCTCTATCTCCTCATAGATTGTAAGCTCTTGTGCGCGGGGCCCTCACTCCTCTTGTGTCCTCCTCTCTATCTCCTCATAGATTGTAAGCTCTTGTGAGCGGGGTCCTCACTCCTCTTGTGTCCTCCTCTCTATCTCCTCATAGATTGTAAGCTCTTGTGAGCGGGGCCCCCACTCCTCTTGTGTCCTCTCTATCTCATCATAGATTGTAAGCTCTTGTGAGCGGGGTCCTCACTCCTCTTGTGTCCTCCTCCTATCTCCTCATAGATTGTAAGCTCTTGTGAGCGGGGCCCTCACTCCTCTTGTGTCCTCCTATCTCCTCATAGATTGTAAGCTCTTGTGAGCGGGGCCCTCACTCCTCTTGTGTCCTCCTCCTATCTCCTCATAGATTGTAAGCTCTTGTGAACGGGGCCCTCACTCCTCCTGTGTCCTCCTATCTCCTCATAGATTGTAAGCTCTTGTGAGCGGGGCCCTCACTCCTCTTGTGTCCTCCTCCTATCTCCTCATAGAGTGTAAGCTCTTGTGAGCGGGGTCCTCACTCCTCTTGTGTCCTCCTCCTATCTCCTCATAGATTGTAAGCTCTTGTGAGCGGGGTCCTCACTCCTCTTGTGTCCTCCTCCTATGTCCTCATAGACTGTAAACTCTTGTGAGCGGGGCCCTCACTCCTCTTGTGTCCTCCTCTCTATCTCCTCATAGATTGTAAGCTCTTGTGAGCTGGGTCCTCACTCCTCTTGTGTCCTCCTCTCTATCTCCTCATAGATTGTAAGCTCTTGTGAGCGGGGTCCTCACTCCTCTTGTGTCCTCCTCTCTATCTCCTCATAGACTGTAAGCTCTTGTGAGCGGGGTCCTCACTCCTCTTGTGTCCTCCTCTCTATCTCCTCATAGATTGTAAGCTCTTGTGAGCGGGGTCCTCACTCCTCTTGTGTCCTCCTCCTATCTCCTCGTAGACTGTAAACTCTTGTGAGCGGGGCCCTCACTCCTCTTGTGTCCTCCTCTCTATCTCCTCATAGATTGTAAGCTCTTGTGAGCGGGGTCCTCACTCCTCTTGTGTCCTCCTCCTATCTCCTCATAGATTGTAAGCTCTTGTGAGCGGGGTCCTCACTCCTCTTGTGTCCTCCTCCTATCTCCTCATAGACTGTAAGCTCTTGTGAGCGGGGTCCTCACTCCTCTTGTGTCCTCTCTATCTCCTCATAGACTGTAAGCTCTTGTGAGCGGGGCCCTCACTCCTCTTGTATCCTCCTACTATCTCCTCATAGATTATAAGCTCTTGTGAGCGGGGCCCTCACTCCTCTTGTGTCCTCCTCTCTATCTCCTCATAGACTGTAAGCTCTTGTGAGCGGGGTCCTCACTCCTCTTGTGTCCCCCTCTATCTCCTCATAGATTGTAAGCTCTTGTGAGCGGGGCCCTCACTCCTCTTGTGTCCTCTCTATCTCTTCATAGATTGTAAGCTCTTGTGAGCGGGGTCCTCACTCCTCTTGTGTCCTCCTCCTATCTCCTCATAGATTGTAAGCTCTTGTGAGCGGGGTCCTCACTCCTCTTGTGTCCTCTCTATCTCCTCATAGATTGTAAGCTCTTGTGAGCGGGGCCCTCACTCCTCTTGTGTCCTCCTCCTATCTCCTCATAGACTGTAAGCTCTTGTGAGCGGGGTCATCACTCCCCTTGTGTCCTCTCTATCTCCTCATAGATTGTAAGCTCTTGTGAGCGGGGTCCTCACTCCTCTTGTGTCCTCCTCTCTATCTCCTCATAGATTGTAAGCTCTTGTGAGCGGGGCCCTCACTCCTCCTATGTCCTCCTCCTGTCTCCTCATAGATTGTAAGCTCTTGTGAGCGGGGTCCTCACTCCTCTTGTGTCCTCCTCTCTATCTCCTCATAGATCGTAAGCTCTTGTGAGCGGGGCCCTCACTCCTCCTATGTCCTCCTCCTGTCTCCTCATAGATTGTAAGCTCTTGTGAGCGGGGCCCTCACTCCTCTTGTGTCCTTCTCTATCTCCTCATAGATTGTAAGCTCTTGTGAGCGGGGTCCTCACTCCCCTTGTGTCCTCTCTATCTCCTCATAGATTGTAAGCTCTTGTGAGCGGGGTCCTCACTCCTCTTGTGTCCTCCTCTCTATCTCCTCATAGATTGTAAGATCTTGTGAGCGGGGTCCCCACTCCTCTTGTGTCCTATCTCCTCATAGATTGTAAGCTCTTGTGAGCGGGGCCCTCACTCCTCTTGTGTCCTCCTCTCTATCTCCTCATAGATTGTAAGCTCTTGTGAGCAGGGCCCTCACTCCTCTTGTGTCCTCCTCCTATCTCCTCATAGATTGTAAGCTCTTGTGAGCGGGGCCCTCACTCCTCTTGTGTCCCCTCTATCTCCTCATAGATTGTAAGCTCTTGTGAGCGGGACCCTCACTCCTCTTGTGTCCTCTCTATCTATTCATAGATTGTAAGCTCTTGTGAGCGGGGCCCTCACTCCTCTTGTGTCCTCCTCTCTATCTCCTCATAGATTGTAAGCTCTTGTGAGCGGGGTCCTCACTCCTCTTGTGTCCTCCTCCTATCTCCTCATAGATTGTAAGCTCTTGTGAGCGGGGCCCTCACTCCTCTTGTGTCCTCTCTATCTCCTCATAGATTGTAAGCTCTTGTGAGCGGGGTCCTCACTCCTCTTGTGTCCTCCTCTCTATCTCCTCATAGATTGTAAGCTCTTGTGAGCGGGGCTCCTCACTCCTCTTGTGTCCTCCTCTCTCTCTCCTCATAGATTGTAAGCTCTTGTGAGCGGGGTCCCTCACTCCTCTTGTGTCCTCTCTATCTCCTCATAGATTGTAAGCTCTTGTGAGCGGGGCCCTCACTCCTCTTGTGTCCTCTCCTATCTCCTCATAGATTGTAAGCTCTTGTGAGCGGGGCCCCCACTCCTCTTGTGTCCTCTCTATCTCCTCATAGATTGTAAGCTCTTGTGAGCGGGGTCCTCACTCCTCTTGTGTCCTCCTCCTATCTCCTCATAGATTGTAAGCTCTTGTGAGCGGGGCCCTCACTCCTCTTGTGTCCTCCTATCTCCTCATAGATTGTAAGCTCTTGTGAGCGGGGCCCTCACTCCTCTTGTGTCCTCCTCCTATCTCCTCATAGATTGTAAGCTCTTGTGAGCGGGGCCCTCACTCCTCTTGTGTCCTCCCTATCTCCTCATAGATTGTAAGCTCTTGTGAGCGGGGCCCTCACTCCTCTTGTGTCTTCCTCCTATCTCCTCATAGAGTGTAAGCTCTTGTGAGCGGGGTCCTCACTCCTCTTGTGTCCTCCTCCTATCTCCTCATAGATTGTAAGCTCTTGTGAGCGGGGTCCTCACTCCTCTTGTGTCCTATCTCCTCATAGATTGTAAGCTCTTGTGAGCGGGGCCCTCACTCCTCTTGTGTCCTCCTCTCTATCTCCTCATAGACTGTAAGCTCTTGTGAGTGGGGTCCTCACTCCTCTTGTGTCCCCTCTATCTCCTCATAGATTGTAAGCTCTTGTGAGCGGGACCCTCACTCCTCTTGTGTCCTCTCTATCTCTTCATAGATTGTAAGCTCTTGTGAGCGGGGCCCTCACTCCTCTTGTGTCCTCCTCTCTATCTCCTCATAGATTGTAAGCTCTTGTGAGCGGGGTCCTCACTCCTCTTGTGTCCTCTCTATCTCCTCATAGATTGTAAGCTCTTGTGAGCGGGGCCCTCACTCCTCTTGTGTCCTCCTCTCTATCTCCTCATAGATTGTAAGCTCTTGTGAGCGGGGCCCTCACTCCTCTTGTGTCCTCTCTATCTCCTCATAGATTATAAGCTCTTGTGAGCGGGGCCCTCACTACTCTTGTGTCCTCCTCTCTATCTCCTCATAGATTATAAGCTCTTGTGAGCGGGGTCCTCACTCCTATTGTGTCCTCTCTATCTCCTCATAGACTGTAAGCTCTTGTGAGCGGGGTCCTCACTCCTATTGTGTCCTCCTCCTATCTCCTCATAGATTGTAAGCTCTTGTGAGCGGGGCCCTCACTCCTCTTGTGTCCTCCTCCTATCTCCTCATAGATTGTAAGCTCTTGTGAGCGGGGTCCTCACTCCTCTTGTGTCCTCCTCTCTATCTCCTCATAGATTGTAAGCTCTTGTGAGCGGGGTCCTCACTCCTCTTGTGTCCTCTCTATCTCCTCATAGATTGTAATCTCTTGTGAGCGGGGCCCTCACTCCTCTTGTGTCCTCCTCTCTATCTCCTCATAGATTGTAAGCTCTTGTGAGCGGGGTCCTCACTCCTCTTGTGTCCTCCTTCTATCTCCTCATAGATTGTAAGCTCTTGTGAGCGGGGCCCTCACTCCTCTTGTGTCCTCTCTATCTCCTCATAGATTATAAGCTCTTGTGAGCGGGGCCCTCACTCCTCTTGTGTCCTCCTCTCTATCTCCTCATAGATTGTAAGCTCTTGTGAGCGGGGTCCTCACTCCTCTTGTGTCCTCCTCCTATCTCCTCATAGACTGTAAGCTCTTGTGAGCGGGGTCCTCACTCCTCTTGTGTCCTCTCTATCTCCTCATAGACTGTAAGCTCTTGTGAGCGGGGTCCTCACTCCTCTTGTGTCCTCCTATCTCCTCATAGATTGTAAGCTCTTGTGAGCGGGGCCCTCACTCCTCTTGTGTCCTCCTCTATCTCCTCATAGATTGTAAGCTCTTGTGAGCGGGGCCCTCACTCCTCTTGTGTCCTCCTATCTCCTCATAGATTGTAAGCTCTTGTGAGCGGGGCCCTCACTCCTCTTGTGTCCTCCTCTATCTCCTCATAGATTGTAAGCTCTTGTGAGCGGGGTCCTCACTCCTCTTGTGTCCTCTCTATCTCCTCATAGATTGTAAGCTCTTGTGAGCGGGGCCCTCACTCCTCTTGTGTCCTCCTATCTCCTCATAGATTGTAAGATCTTGTGAGCGGGGTCCCCACTCCTCTTGTGTCCTATCTCCTCATAGATTGTAAGCTCTTGTGAGCGGGGCCCTCACTCCTCTTGTGTCCTCCTCTCTATCTCCTCATAGACTGTAAGCTCTTGTGAGTGGGGTCCTCACTCCTCTTGTGTCCCCTCTATCTCCTCATAGATTGTAAGCTCTTGTGAGCGGGACCCTCACTCCTCTTGTGTCCTCTCTATCTCTTCATAGATTGTAAGCTCTTGTGAGCGGGGCCCTCACTCCTCTTGTGTCCTCCTCTCTATCTCCTCATAGATTGTAAGCTCTTGTGAGCGGGGTCCTCACTCCTCTTGTGTCCTCTCTATCTCCTCATAGATTGTAAGCTCTTGTGAGTGGGGCCCTCACTCCTCTTGTGTCCTCCTCTCTATCTCCTCATAGATTGTAAGCTCTTGTGAGCGGGGCCCTCACTCCTCTTGTGTCCTCCTCTCTATCTCCTCATAGATTATAAGCTCTTGTGAGCGGGGCCCTCACTCCTCTTGTGTCCTCCTCTCTATCTCCTCATAGATTGTAAGCTCTTGTGAGCGGGGTCCTCACTCCTCTTGTGTCCTCCTCCTATCTCCTCATAGACTGTAAGCTCTTGTGAGCGGGGTCCTCACTCCTATTGTGTCCTCCTCTCTATCTCCTCATAGATTGTAAGCTCTTGTGAGCGGGGCCCTCACTCCTCTTGTGTCCTCCTCCTATCTCCTCATAGATTGTAAGCTCTTGTGAGCGGGGCCCTCACTCCTCTTGTGTCCTCCTCCTATCTCCTCATAGATTGTAAGCTCTTGTGAGCGGGGCCCTCACTCCTCTTGTGTCCTCCTCTATCTCCTCATAGATTGTAAGCTCTTGTGAGCGGGGCCCTCACTCCTCTTGTGTCCTCCTCTATCTCCTCATAGATTGTAAGCTCTTGTGAGCGGGGCCCTCACTCCTCTTGTGTCCTCCTCTATCTCCTCATAGATTGTAAGCTCTTGTGAGCGGGGCCCTCACTCCTCTTGTGTCCTCCTATCTCCTCATAGATTGTAAGCTCTTGTGAGCGGGGCCCCCACTCCTCTTGTGTCCTCCTCTCTATCTCCTCATAGATTGTAAGCTCTTGTGAGCGGGGCCCTCACTCCTCTTGTGTCCTCCTCTCTATCTCCTCATAGATTGTAAGCTCTTGTGAGCGGGGCCCTCACTCCTCTTGTGTCCTCCTCCTATCTCCTCATAGATTGTAAGCTCTTGTGAGCGGGGTCCTCACTCCTCTTGTGTCCTCCTATCTCCTCATAGATTGTAAGCTCTTGTGAGGGGGCCCTCACTCCTCCTGTGTCCTCCTATCTCCTCATAGATTGTAAGCTCTTGTGAGCGGGGCCCTCACTCCTCTTGTGTCCCCTCTATCTCCTCATAGATTGTAAGCTCTTGTGAGCGGGACCCTCACTCCTCTTGTGTCCTCTCTATCTCTTCATAGATTGTAAGCTCTTGTGAGCGGGGCCCTCACTCCTCTTATGTCCTCCTCTCTATCTCCTCATAGATTGTAAGCTCTTGTGAGCGGGGCCCTCACTCCTCTTGTGTCCTCTCTATCTCCTCATAGACTGTAAGCTCTTGTGAGCGGGGTCCTCACTCCTCTTGTGTCCTCCTCTCTATCTCCTCATAGATTGTAAGCTCTTGTGAGCGGGGCTCTCACTCCTCTTGTGTCCTCCTCTCTATCTCCTCATAGATTGTAAGCTCTTGTGAGCGGGGTCCTCACTCCTCTTGTGTCCTCTCTATCTCCTCATAGATTGTAAGCTCTTGTGAGCGGGGCTCTCACTCCTCTTGTGTCCTCTCCTATCTCCTCATAGATTGTAAGCTCTTGTGAGCGGGGCCCCCACTCCTCTTGTGTCCTCTCTATCTCATCATAGATTGTAAGCTCTTGTGAGCGGGGTCCTCACTCCTCTTGTGTTCTCCTCCTATCTCCTCATAGATTGTAAGCTCTTGTGAACGGGGCCCTCACTCCTCTTGTGTCCTCCTATCTCCTCATAGATTGTAAGCTCTTGTGAGCGGGGCCCTCACTCCTCTTGTGTCCTCCTCCTATCTCCTCATAGATTGTAAGCTCTTGTGAACGGGGCCCTCACTCCTCTTGTGTCCTCCTATCTCCTCATAGATTGTAAGCTCTTGTGATCGGGGCCCTCACTCCTCTTGTGTCCTCCTCTCTATCTCCTCATAGACTGTAAACTCTTGTGAGCGGGGCCCTCACTCCTCTTGTGTCCTCCTCTCTATCTCCTCATAGATTGTAAGCTCTTGTGAGCGGGGTCCTCACTCCTCTTGTGTCCTCCTCTCTATCTCCTCATAGATTGTAAGCTCTTGTGAGCGGGGTCCTCACTCCTCTTGTGTCCTCCTCTCTATCTCCTCATAGATTGTAAGCTCTTGTGAGCGGGGTCCTCACTCCTCTTGTGTCCTCCTCCTATCTCCTCATAGACTGTAAACTCTTGTGAGCTGGGCCCTCACTCCTCTTGTGTCCTCCTCTCTATCTCCTCATAGATTGTAAGCTCTTGTGAGCGGGGTCCTCACTCCTCTTGTGTCCTCCTCCTATCTCCTCATAGATTGTAAGCTCTTGTGAGCGGGGTCCTCACTCCTCTTGTGTCCTCCTCCTATCTCCTCATTGACTGTAAGCTCTTGTGAGCGGGGTCCTCACTCCTCTTGTGTCCTCTCTATCTCCTCATAGATTGTAAGCTCTTGTGAGCGGGGCCCTCACTCCTCTTGTGTCCTCTCTATCTCCTCATAGACTGTAAGCCTTTGTGAGCGGGGTCCTCACTCCTCTTGTGTCCTCTCTATCTCCTCATAGACTGTAAGCTCTTGTGAGCGGGGCCCTCACTCCTCTTGTATCCTCCTACTATCTCCTCATAGATTATAAGCTCTTGTGAGCGGGGCCCTCACTCCTCTTGTGTCCTCCTCTCTATCTCCTCATAGATTGTAAGCTCTTGTGAGCGTGGTCCTCACTCCTCTTGTGTCCTCCTCTCTATCTCCTCATAGATTGTAAGCTCTTGTGAGCGGGGTCCTCACTCCTCTTGTGTCCTCCTCCTATCTCCTCATAGATTGTAAGCTCCTGTGAGCGGAGTCCTCACTCCTCTTGTGTCCTCCTCTCTATCTCCTCATAGACTGTAAGCTCCTGTGAGCGGGGTCCTCACTCCTCCTGTGTCCTCCTCTCTATCTCCTCATAGACTGTAAGCCTTTGTGAGCGGGGCCCTCACTCCTCTTGTGTCCTCCTCTCTATCTCCTCATAGATTGTAAGCTCTTGTGAGCGGGGCCCTCACTCCTCTTGTGTCCTCTCTATCTCCTCATAGATTGTAAGCTCTTGTGAGCGGGGTCCTCACTCCTCTTGTGTCCTCCTCTCTATCTCCTCATAGATTGTAAGCTCTTGTGCGCGGGGCCCTCACTCCTCTTGTGTCCTCCTCTCTATCTCCTCATAGATTGTAAGCTCTTGTGAGCGGGGTCCTCACTCCTCTTGTGTCCTCCTCTCTATCTCCTCATAGATTGTAAGCTCTTGTGAGCGGGGCCCCCACTCCTCTTGTGTCCTCTCTATCTCATCATAGATTGTAAGCTCTTGTGAGCGGGGTCCTCACTCCTCTTGTGTCCTCCTCCTATCTCCTCATAGATTGTAAGCTCTTGTGAACGGGGCCCTCACTCCTCTTGTGTCCTCCTATCTCCTCATAGATTGTAAGCTCTTGTGAGCGGGGCCCTCACTCCTCTTGTGTCCTCCTCCTATCTCCTCATAGATTGTAAGCTCTTGTGAACGGGGCCCTCACTCCTCCTGTGTCCTCCTATCTCCTCATAGATTGTAAGCTCTTGTGAGCGGGGCCCTCACTCCTCTTGTGTCCTCCTCCTATCTCCTCATAGAGTGTAAGCTCTTGTGAGCGGGGTCCTCACTCCTCTTGTGTCCTCCTCCTATCTCCTCATAGATTGTAAGCTCTTGTGAGCGGGGTCCTCACTCCTCTTGTGTCCTCCTCCTATGTCCTCATAGACTGTAAACTCTTGTGAGCGGGGCCCTCACTCCTCTTGTGTCCTCCTCTCTATCTCCTCATAGATTGTAAGCTCTTGTGAGCTGGGTCCTCACTCCTCTTGTGTCCTCCTCTCTATCTCCTCATAGATTGTAAGCTCTTGTGAGCGGGGTCCTCACTCCTCTTGTGTCCTCCTCTCTATCTCCTCATAGACTGTAAGCTCTTGTGAGCGGGGTCCTCACTCCTCTTGTGTCCTCCTCTCTATCTCCTCATAGATTGTAAGCTCTTGTGAGCGGGGTCCTCACTCCTCTTGTGTCCTCCTCCTATCTCCTCATAGATTGTAAGCTCTTGTGAGCGGGGCCCTCACTCCTCTTGTGTCCTCCTCTCTATCTCCTCATAGATTGTAAGCTCTTGTGAGCGGGGTCCTCACTCCTCTTGTGTCCTCCTCCTATCTCCTCATAGATTGTAAGCTCTTGTGAGCGGGGTCCTCACTCCTCTTGTGTCCTCCTCCTATCTCCTCATAGACTGTAAGCTCTTGTGAGCGGGGTCCTCACTCCTCTTGTGTCCTCTCTATCTCCTCATAGACTGTAAGCTCTTGTGAGCGGGGCCCTCACTCCTCTTGTATCCTCCTACTATCTCCTCATAGATTATAAGCTCTTGTGAGCGGGGCCCTCACTCCTCTTGTGTCCTCCTCTCTATCTCCTCATAGACTGTAAGCTCTTGTGAGTGGGGTCCTCACTCCTCTTGTGTCCCCTCTATCTCCTCATAGATTGTAAGCTCTTGTGAGCGGGACCCTCACTCCTCTTGTGTCCTCTCTATCTCTTCATAGATTGTAAGCTCTTGTGAGCGGGGTCCTCACTCCTCTTGTGTCCTCCTCCTATCTCCTCATAGATTGTAAGCTCTTGTGAGCGGGGTCCTCACTCCTCTTGTGTCCTCTCTATCTCCTCATAGATTGTAAGCTCTTGTGAGCGGGGCCCTCACTCCTCTTGTGTCCTCCTCCTATCTCCTCATAGACTGTAAGCTCTTGTGAGCGGGGTCATCACTCCCCTTGTGTCCTCTCTATCTCCTCATAGATTGTAAGCTCTTGTGAGCGGGGTCCTCACTCCTCTTGTGTCCTCCTCTCTATCTCCTCATAGATTGTAAGCTCTTGTGAGCGGGGCCCTCACTCCTCCTATGTACTCCTCCTGTCTCCTCATAGATTGTAAGCTCTTGTGAGCGGGGTCCTCACTCCTCTTGTGTCCTCCTCTCTATCTCCTCATAGATCGTAAGCTCTTGTGAGCGGGGCCCTCACTCCTCCTATGTCCTCCTCCTGTCTCCTCATAGATTGTAAGCTCTTGTGAGCGGGGCCCTCACTCCTCTTGTGTCCTCCTCTCTATCTCCTCATAGATTGTAAGCTCTTGTGAGCGGGGTCCTCACTCCCCTTGTGTCCTCTCTATCTCCTCATAGATTGTAAGCTCTTGTGAGCGGGGTCCTCACTCCTCTTGTGTCCTCCTCTCTATCTCCTCATAGATTGTAAGCTCTTGTGAGCGGGGTCCCCACTCCTCTTGTGTCCTCCTCCTATCTCCTCATAGATTGTAAGCTCTTGTGAGCGGGGCCCTCACTCCTCTTGTGTCCTCCTCTCTATCTCCTCATAGATTGTAAGCTCTTGTGAGCAGGGCCCTCACTCCTCTTGTGTCCTCCTCCTATCTCCTCATAGATTGTAAGCTCTTGTGAGCGGGGCCCTCACTCCTCTTGTGTCCCCTCTATCTCCTCATAGATTGTAAGCTCTTGTGAGCGGGACCCTCACTCCTCTTGTGTCCTCTCTATCTATTCATAGATTGTAAGCTCTTGTGAGCGGGGCCCTCACTCCTCTTGTGTCCTCCTCTCTATCTCCTCATAGATTGTAAGCTCTTGTGAGCGGGGTCCTCACTCCTCTTGTGTCCTCCTCCTATCTCCTCATAGATTGTAAGCTCTTGTGAGCGGGGCCCTCACTCCTCTTGTGTCCTCCTCTCTATCTCCTCATAGATTGTAAGCTCTTGTGAGCGGGGCCCTCACTCCTCTTGTGTCCTCCTCTCTATCTCCTCATAGATTGTAAGCTCTTGTGAGCGGGGCCCTCACTCCTCTTGTGTCCTCTCTATCTCCTCATAGATTGTAAGCTCTTGGAGCGGGGCTGAGCGGGGCCCTCACTCCTCTTGTGTCCTCTCCTATCTCCTCATAGATTGTAAGCTCTTGTGAGCGGGGCCCCCACTCCTCTTGTGTCCTCTCTATCTCCTCATAGATTGTAAGCTCTTGTGAGCGGGGTCCTCACTCCTCTTGTGTCCTCCTCCTATCTCCTCATAGATTGTAAGCTCTTGTGAGCGGGGCCCTCACTCCTCTTGTGTCCTCCTATCTCCTCATAGATTGTAAGCTCTTGTGAGCGGGGCCCTCACTCCTCTTGTGTCCTCCTCCTATCTCCTCATAGATTGTAAGCTCTTGTGAGCGGGGCCCTCACTCCTCTTGTGTCCTCCTATCTCCTCATAGATTGTAAGCTCTTGTTAGCGGGGCCCTCACTCCTCTTGTGTCCTCCTCCTATCTCCTCATAGAGTGTAAGCTCTTGTGAGCGGGGTCCTCACTCCTCTTGTGTCCTCCTCCTATCTCCTCATAGATTGTAAGCTCTTGTGAGCGGGGTCCTCACTCCTCTTGTGTCCTCCTCCTATCTCCTCATAGACTGTAAGCTCTTGTGAGCGGGGTCCTCACTCCTCTTGTGTCCTCCTCTCTATCTCCTCATAGACTGTAAGCTCTTGTGAGCGGGGTCCTCACTCCTCTTGTGTCCTCCTCTCTATCTCCTCATAGATTGTAAGCTCTTGTGAGCGGGGTCCTCACTCCTCTTGTGTCCTCCTCCTATCTCCTCGTAGACTGTAAGCTCTTGTGAGCGGGGCCCTCACTCCTCTTGTGTCCTCCTCTCTATCTCCTCATAGATTGTAAGCTCTTGTGAGCGGGGTCCTCACTCCTCTTGTGTCCTCCTCCTATCTCCTCATAGATTGTAAGCTCTTGTGAGCGGGGTCCTCACTCCTCTTGTGTCCTCCTCCTATCTCCTCATAGACTGTAAGCTCTTGTGAGCGGGGTCCTCACTCCTCTTGTGTCCTCTCTATCTCCTCATAGATTGTAAGCTCTTGTGAGCGGGGCCCTCACTCCTCTTGTGTCCTCTCTATCTCCTCATAGACTGTAAGCCCTTGTGAGCGGGGCCCTCACTCCTCTTGTGTCCTCCTCTATCTCCTCATAGACTGTAAGCTCTTGTGAGCGGGGCCCTCACTCCTCTTGTGTCCTCCTCACTATCTCCTCATAGATTGTAAGCTCTTGTGAGCGGGGCCCTCACTCCTCTTGTGTCCTCCTCTCTATCTCCTCATAGACTGTAAGCTCTTGTGAGTGGGGCCCTCACTCCTCTTGTGTCCTCCTCTATCTCCTCATAGATTGTAAGCTCTTGTGAGCGGGGCCCTCACTCCTCTTGTGTCCTCCTCTATCTCCTCATAGATTGTAAGCTCTTGTGAGCGGGGCCCTCACTCCTCTTGTGTCCTCCTCCTATCTCCTCATAGATTGTAAGCTCTTGTGAGCGGGGTCCTCACTCCTCTTGTGTCCTCTCTATCTCCTCATAGATTGTAAGCTCTTGTGAGCGGGGCCCTCACTCCTCTTGTGTCCTCCTCCTATCTCCTCATAGACTGTAAGCTCTTGTGAGCGGGGTCCTCACTCCTCTTGTGTCCTCCTCTCTATCTCCTCATAGATTGTAAGCTCTTGTGAGCGGGGCCCTCACTCCTCTTGTGTCCTCCTCCTATCTCCTCATAGATTGTAAGCTCTTGTGAGCGGGGCCCTCACTCCTCTTGTGTCCTCCTCTCTATCTCCTCATAGATTGTAAGCTCTTGTGAGCGGGGCCCTCACTCCTCCTGTGTCCTCCTCCTGTCTCCTCATAGATTGTAAGCTCTTGTGAGCGGGGCCCTCACTCCTCTTGTGTCCTCTCTATCTCCTCATAGATTGTAAGCTCTTGTGAGCGGGGTCCCCACTCCTCTTGTGTCCCTCTATCTCCTCATAGATTGTAAGCTCTTGTGAGCGGGGCCCTCACTCCTCTTGTGTCCTCCTCTCTATCTCCTCATAGATTGTAAGCTCTTGTGAGCGGGGCCCTCACTCCTCTTGTGTCCTCCTCCTATCTCCTCATAGATTGTAAGCTCTTGTGAGCGGGGCCCTCACTCCTCTTGTGTCCCCTCTATCTCCTCATAGATTGTAAGCTCTTGTGAGCGGGGCCCTCACTCCTCTTGTGTCCTCTCTATCTCCTCATAGATTGTAAGCTCTTGTGAGCGGGGCCCTCACTCCTCTTGTGTCCTCCTCTCTATCTCCTCATAGATTGTAAGCTCTTGTGAGCGGGGCCCTCACTCCTCTTGTGTCCTCCTCCTATCTCCTCATAGATTGTAAGCTCTTGTGAGCGGGGCCCTCACTCCTCTTGTGTCCTCCTCTATCTCCTCATAGATTGTAAGCTCTTGTGAGCGGGGCCCTCACTCCTCTTGTGTCCTCCTCTATCTCCTCATAGATTGTAAGCTCTTGTGAGCGGGGCCCTCACTCCTCTTGTGTCCTCCTCCTATCTCCTCATAGATTGTAAGCTCTTGTGAGCGGGGTCCTCACTCCTCTTGTGTCCTCCTCCTATCTCATCATAGATTGTAAGCTCTTGTGAGCGGGGTCCTCACTCCTCTTGTGTCCTCCTCCTATCTCCTCATAGATTGTAAGCTCTTGTGAGCGGGGCCCTCACTCCTCTTGTGTCCTCCCTATCTCCTCATAGATTGTAAGCTCTTGTGAGCGGGGCCCTCACTCCTCTTGTGTCCTCCTCCTATCTCCTCATAGATTGTAAGCTCTTGTGAGCGGGGCCCTCACTCCTCTTGTGTCCTCTCTATCTCCTCATAGATTGTAAGCTCTTGTTAGCGGGGCCCTCACTCCTCTTGTGTCTTCCTCCTATCTCCTCATAGAGTGTAAGCTCTTGTGAGCGGGGTCCTCACTCCTCTTGTGTCCTCCTCCTATCTCCTCATAGATTGTAAGCTCTTGTGAGCGGGGTCCTCACTCCTCTTGTGTCCTCCTCCTATCTCCTCATAGAGTGTAAGCTCTTGTGAGCGGGGCCCTCACTCCTCTTGTGTCCTCCTCTCTATCTCCTCATAGATTGTAAGCTCTTGTGAGCGGGGTCCTCACTCCTCTTGTGTCCTCCTCTCTATCTCCTCATAGACTGTAAGCTCTTGTGAGCGGGGTCCTCACTCCTCTTGTGTCCTCCTCTCTATCTCCTCATAGATTGTAAGCTCTTGTGAGCGGGGTCCTCACTCCTCTTGTGTCCTCCTCCTATCTCCTCATAGACTGTAAGCTCTTGTGAGCGGGGCCCTCACTCCTCTTGTGTCCTCCTCTCTATCTCCTCATAGATTGTAAGCTCTTGTGAGCGGGGTCCTCACTCCTCTTGTGTCCTCCTCCTATCTCCTCATAGATTGTAAGCTCTTGTGAGCGGGGCCCTCACTCCTCTTGTGTCCTCCTCCTATCTCCTCATAGACTGTAAGCTCTTGTGAGCGGGGTCCTCACTCCTCTTGTGTCCTCTCTATCTCCTCATAGATTGTAAGCTCTTGTGAGCGGGGCCCTCACTCCTCTTGTGTCCTCCTCTCTGTCTCCTCATAGATTGTAAGCTCTTGTGAGCGGGGTCCTCACTCCTCTTGTGTCCTCCTCTCTATCTCCTCATAGATTGTAAGCTCCTGGAGGGGGCCCTCACTCCTTTGTCCTCCTCCTGTCTCCTCATAGATTGTAAGCTCTTGTGAGCGGGGTCCTCACTCCTCTTGTGTCCTCTCTATCTCCTCATAGATTGTAAGCTCTTGTGAGCGGGGTCCCCACTCCTCTTGTGTCCTCTATCTCCTCATAGATTGTAAGCTCTTGTGAGCGGGGCCCTCACTCCTCTTGTGTCCTCCTCTCTATCTCCTCATAGATTGTAAGCTCTTGTGAGCGGGGCCCTCACTCCTCTTGTGTCCTCCTCCTATCTCCTCATAGATTGTAAGCTCTTGTGAGCGGGGCCCTCACTCCTCTTGTGTCCTCCTCTATCTCCTCATAGATTGTAAGCTCTTGTGAGCGGGACCCTCACTCCTCTTGTGTCCTCTCTATCTCTTCATAGATTGTAAGCTCTTGTGAGCGGGGCCCTCACTCCTCTTGTGTCCTCCTCTCTATCTCCTCATAGATTGTAAGCTCTTGTGAGCGGGGTCCTCACTCCTCTTGTGTCCTCCTCCTATCTCCTCATAGATTGTAAGCTCTTGTGAGTGGGGCCCTCACTCCTCTTGTGTCATCTCTATCTCCTCATAGATTGTAAGCTCTTGTGAACGGGGCCCTCACTCCTCTTGTGTCCTCCTATCTCCTCATAGATTGTAAGCTCTTGTGAGCGGGGCCCTCACTCCTCTTGTGTCCTCCTCCTATCTCCTCATAGAGTGTAAGCTCTTGTGAGCGGGGTCCTCACTCCTCTTGTGTCCTCCTCCTATCTCCTCATAGATTGTAAGCTCTTGTGAGCGGGGTCCTCACTCCTCTTGTGTCCTCCTCCTATCTCCTCATAGATTGTAAGCTCTTGTGAGCGGGGCCCTCACTCCTCTTGTGTCCTCCTATCTCCTCATAGATTGTAAGCTCTTGTGAGCGGGGCCCTCACTCCTCTTGTGTCCTCCTCCTATCTCCTCATAGATTGTAAGCTCTTGTGAGCGGGGCCCTCACTCCTCTTGTGTCCTCCTATCTCCTCATAGATTGTAAGCTCTTGTGAGCGGGGCCCTCACTCCTCTTGTGTCCTCCTCCTATCTCCTCATAGAGTGTAAGCTCTTGTGAGCGGGGTCCTCACTCCTCTTGTGTCCTCCTCCTATCTCCTCATAGATTGTAAGCTCTTGTGAGCGGGGTCCTCACTCCTCTTGTGTCCTCCTCCTATCTCCTCATAGACTGTAAACTCTTGTGAGCGGGGCCCTCACTCCTCGTGTGTCCTCCTCTCTATCTCCTCATAGATTGTAAGCTCTTGTGAGCGGGGTCCTCACTCCTCTTGTGTCCTCCTCTCTATCTCCTCATAGACTGTAAGCTCTTGTGAGCGGGGTCCTCACTCCTCTTGTGTCCTCCTCTCTATCTCCTCATAGATTGTAAGCTCTTGTGAGCGTGGTCCTCACTCCTCTTGTGTCCTCCTCCTATCTCCTCATAGACTGTAAACTCTTGTGAGCGGGGCCCTCACTCCTCTTGTGTCCTCCTCTCTATCTCCTCATAGATTGTAAGCTCTTGTGAGCGGGGTCCTCACTCCTCTTGTGTCCTCCTCCTATCTCCTCATAGATTGTAAGCTCTTGTGAGCGGGGTCCTCACTCCTCTTGTGTCCTCCTCCTATCTCCTCATAGACTGTAAGCTCTTGTGAGCGGGGTCCTCACTCCTCTTGTGTCCTCTCTATCTCCTCATAGATTGTAAGCTCTTGTGAGCGGGGCCCTCACTCCTCTTGTGTCCTCTCTATCTCCTCATAGACTGTAAGCTCTTGTGAGCGGGGCCCTCACTCCTCTTGTATCCTCCTACTATCTCCTCAAAGATTATAAGCTCTTGTGAGCGGGGGTCCTCACTCCTCTTGTGTCCTCCTCTCTATCTCCTCATAGATTGTAAGCTCTTGTGAGCGGGGTCCTCACTCCTCTTGTGTCCTCCTCTCTATCTCCTCATAGATTGTAAGCTCTTGTGAGCGGGGGTCCTCACTCCTCTTGTGTCCTCCTCCTATCTCCTCATAGATTGTAAGCTCCTGTGAGCGGGGTCCTCACTCCTCTTGTGTCCTCCTCTCTATCTCCTCATAGACTGTAAGCTCCTGTGAGCGGGGTCCTCACTCCTCCTGTGTCCTCCTCTCTATCTCCTCATAGACTGTAAACTCTTGTGAGCGGGGCCCTCACTCCTCTTGTGTCCTCCTCTCTATCTCCTCATAGATTGTAAGCTCTTGTGAGCGGGGCCCTCACTCCTCTTGTGTCCTCTCTATCTCCTCATAGATTGTAAGCTCTTGTGAGCGGGGTCCTCACTCCTCTTGTGTCCTCCTCTCTATCTCCTCATAGATTGTAAGCTCTTGTGCGCGGGGCCCTCACTCCTCTTGTGTCCTCCTCTCTATCTCCTCATAGATTGTAAGCTCTTGTGAGCGGGGTCCTCACTCCTCTTGTGTCCTCCTCTCTATCTCCTCATAGATTGTAAGCTCTTGTGAGCGGGGCCCCCACTCCTCTTGTGTCCTCTCTATCTCATCATAGATTGTAAGCTCTTGTGAGCGGGGTCCTCACTCCTCTTGTGTCCTCCTCCTATCTCCTCATAGATTGTAAGCTCTTGTGAACGGGGCCCTCACTCCTCTTGTGTCCTCCTATCTCCTCATAGATTGTAAACTCTTGTGAGCGGGGCCCTCACTCCTCTTGTGTCCTCCTCCTATCTCCTCATAGATTGTAAGCTCTTCTGAACCGGGCCCTCACTCCTCTTGTATCCTCCTATCTCCTCATAGATTGTAAGCTCTTGTGAGCGGGGCCCTCACTCCTCTTGTGTCCTCCTCCTATCTCCTCATAGAGTGTAAGCTCTTGTGAGCGGGGTCCTCACTCCTCTTGTGTCCTCCTCCTATCTCCTCATAGATTGTAAACTCTTGTGAGCGGGGCCCTCACTCCTCTTGTGTCCTCCTCTCTATCTCCTCATAGATTGTAAGCTCTTGTGAGCGGGGTCCTCACTCCTCTTGTGTCCTCCTCTCTATCTCCTCATAGATTGTAAGCTCTTGTGAGCGGGGTCCTCACTCCTCTTGTGTCCTCCTCTCTATCTCCTCATAGATTGTAAGCTCTTGTGAGCGGGGTCCTCACTCCTCTTGTGTCCTCCTCTCTATCTCCTCATAGACTGTAAGTTCTTGTGAGCGGGGTCCTCACTCCTCTTGTGTCCTCCTCTCTATCTCCTCATAGATTGTAAGCTCTTGTGAGCGGGGTCCTCACTCCTCTTGTGTCCTCCTCCTATCTCCTCATAGACTGTAAACTCTTGTGAGCGGGGCCCTCACTCCTCTTGTGTCCTCCTCTCTATCTCCTCATAGATTGTAAGCTCTTGTGAGCGGGGTTCTCACTCCTCTTGTGTCCTCCTCCTATCTCCTCATAGATTGTAAGCTCTTGTGAGCGGGGTCCTCACTCCTCTTGTGTCCTCCTCCTATCTCCTCATAGACTGTAAGCTCTTGTGAGCGGGGTCCTCACTCCTCTTGTGTCCTCTCTATCTCCTCATAGATTGTAAGCTCTTGTGAGCGGGGCCCTCACTCCTCTTGTGTCCTCTCTATCTCCTCATAGACTGTAAGCCTTTGTGAGCGGGGTCCTCACTCCTCTTGTGTCCTCTCTATCTCCTCATAGACTGTAAGCTCTTGTGAGCGGGCCCCACCCCGGCCCCCCACCCCAAGAGAAGCCGGGCGGGGCCCCACCCCCCCCCACCCCAAGAGAAGCCGGAGGGGCCCCCCCGCCCCCCCCCAAGAGAAGCCGGGCGGGCCCCCCGGCCCAGAGAGGGGGGCGGCCCCAGGAGGGGGGGGCCCCCTGGCGGCCTGTGAGCGGGGCCCTCACTCCTCTTGTGTCCTCCTCTCTATCTCCTCATAGATTGTAAGCTCTTGTGAGCGGGGCCCTCACTCCTCCTGTGTCCTCCTCCTATCTCCTCATAGATTGTAAGCTCTTGTGAGCGGGGTCCTCACTCCTCTTGTGTCCTCCTCTCTATCTCCTCATAGATCGTAAGCTCTTGTGAGCGGGGCCCTCACTCCTCCTATGTCCTCCTCCTGTCTCCTCATAGATTGTAAGCTCTTGTGAGCGGGGTCCTCACTCCTCTTGTGTCCTCCTCTCTATCTCCTCATAGACTGTAAGCTCTTGTGAGCGGGTTCCTCACACCTCTTGTGTCCTCTCTATCTCCTCATAGATTGTAAGATCTTGTGAGCGGGGTCCCCACTCCTCTTGTGTCCTATCTCCTCATAGATTGTAAGCTCTTGTGAGCGGGGCCCTCACTCCTCTTGTGTCCTCCTCTCTATCTCCTCATAGATTGTAAGCTCTTGTGAGCAGGGCCCTCACTCCTCTTGTGTCCTCCTCCTATCTCCTCATAGATTGTAAGCTCTTGTGAGCGGGGCCCTCACTCCTCTTGTGTCCCCTCTATCTCCTCATAGATTGTAAGCTCTTGTGAGCGGGACCCTCACTCCTCTTGTGTCCTCTCTATCTATTCATAGATTGTAAGCTCTTGTGAGCGGGGCCCTCACTCCTCTTGTGTCCTCCTCTCTATCTCCTCATAGATTGTAAGCTCTTGTGAGCGGGGTCCTCACTCCTCTTGTGTCCTCCTCCTATCTCCTCATAGATTGTAAGCTCTTGTGAGCGGGGCCCTCACCCTCCTCTTGTGTCCTCTCTATCTCCTCATAGACTGTAAGCTCTTGTGAGCGGGGTCCTCACTCCTCTTGTGTCCTCCTCTCTATCTCCTCATAGATTGTAAGCTCTTGTGAGCGGGGCTCTCACTCCTCTTGTGTCCTCCTCTCTATCTCCTCATAGATTGTAAGCTCTTGTGAGCGGGGTCCTCACTCCTCTTGTGTCCTCCTCCTATCTCCTCATAGATTGTAAGCTCTTGTGAGCGGGGCCCTCACTCCTCTTGTGTCCTCTCTATCTCCTCATAGACTGTAAGCTCTTGTGAGCGGGGTCCTCACTCCTCTTGTGTCCTCCTCTCTATCTCCTCATAGATTGTAAGCTCTTGTGAGCGGGGTCCTCACTCCTCTTGTGTCCTCTCTATCTCCTCATAGATTGTAAGCTCTTGTGAGCTGGGCTCTCACTCCTCTTGTGTCCTCTCCTATCTCCTCATAGATTGTAAGCTCTTGTGAGCGGGGCCCCCACTCCTCTTGTGTCCTCTCTATCTCATCATAGATTGTAAGCTCTTGTGAGCGGGGTCCTCACTCCTCTTGTGTCCTCCTCCTATCTCCTCATAGATTGTAAGCTCTTGTGAACGGGGCCCTCACTCCTCTTGTGTCCTCCTATCTCCTCATAGATTGTAAGCTCTTGTGAGCGGGGCCCTCACTCCTCTTGTGTCCTCCTCCTATCTCCTCATAGATTGTAAGCTCTTGTGAACGGGGCCCTCACTCCTCTTGTGTCCTCCTATCTCCTCATAGATTGTAAGCTCTTGTTATCGGGGCCCTCACTCCTCTTGTGTCTTCCTCCTATCTCCTCATAGAGTGTAAGCTCTTGTGAGCGGGGTCCTCACTCCTCTTGTGTCCTCCTCCTATCTCCTCATAGATTGTAAGCTCTTGTGAGCGGGGTCCTCACTCCTCTTGTGTCCTCCTCCTATCTCCTCATAGACTGTAAGCTCTTGTGAGCGGGGTCCTCACTCCTCTTGTGTCCTCCTCTCTATCTCCTCATAGACTGTAAGCTCTTGTGAGCGGGGTCCTCACTCCTCTTGTGTCCTCCTCTCTATCTCCTCATAGATTGTAAGCTCTTGTGAGCGGGGTCCTCACTCCTCTTGTGTCCTCCTCCTATCTCCTCGTAGACTGTAAACTCTTGTGAGCGGGGCCCTCACTCCTCTTGTGTCCTCCTCTCTATCTCCTCATAGATTGTAAGCTCTTGTGAGCGGGGTCCTCACTCCTCTTGTGTCCTCCTCCTATCTCCTCATAGATTGTAAGCTCTTGTGAGCGGGGTCCTCACTCCTCTTGTGTCCTCCTCCTATCTCCTCATAGACTGTAAGCTCTTGTGAGCGGGGTCCTCACTCCTCTTGTGTCCTCTCTATCTCCTCATAGATTGTAAGCTCTTGTGAGCGGGGCCCTCACTCCTCTTGTGTCATCTCTATCTCCTCATAGACTGTAAGCCTTTGTGAGCGGGGTCCTCACTCCTCTTGTGTCCTCCTCTCTATCTCCTCATAGATTGTAAGCTCTTGTGAGCGGGGTCCTCACTCCTCTTGTGTCCTCCTCCTATCTCCTCATAGATTGTAAGCTCCTGTGAGCGGAGTCCTCACTCCTCTTGTGTCCTCCTCTCTATCTCCTCATAGACTGTAAGCTCCTGTGAGCGGGGTCCTCACTCCTCCTGTGTCCTCCTCTCTATCTCCTCATAGACTGTAAGCCTTTGTGAGCGGGGCCCTCACTCCTCTTGTGTCCTCCTCTCTATCTCCTCATAGATTGTAAGCTCTTGTGAGCGGGGCCCTCACTCCTCTTGTGTCCTCTCTATCTCCTCATAGATTGTAAGCTCTTGTGAGCGGGGTCCTCACTCCTCTTGTGTCCTCCTCTCTATCTCCTCATAGATTGTAAGCTCTTGTGCGCGGGGCCCTCACTCCTCTTGTGTCCTCCTCTCTATCTCCTCATAGATTGTAAGCTCTTGTGAGCGGGGTCCTCACTCCTCTTGTGTCCTCCTCTCTATCTCCTCATAGATTGTAAGCTCTTGTGAGCGGGGCCCCCACTCCTCTTGTGTCCTCTCTATCTCATCATAGATTGTAAGCTCTTGTGAGCGGGGTCCTCACTCCTCTTGTGTCCTCCTCCTATCTCCTCATAGATTGTAAGCTCTTGTGAACGGGGCCCTCACTCCTCTTGTGTCCTCCTATCTCCTCATAGATTGTAAGCTCTTGTGAGCGGGGCCCTCACTCCTCTTGTGTCCTCCTCCTATCTCCTCATAGATTGTAAGCTCTTGTGAACGGGGCCCTCACTCCTCCTGTGTCCTCCTATCTCCTCATAGATTGTAAGCTCTTGTGAGCGGGGCCCTCACTCCTCTTGTGTCCTCCTCCTATCTCCTCATAGAGTGTAAGCTCTTGTGAGCGGGGTCCTCACTCCTCTTGTGTCCTCCTCCTATCTCCTCATAGATTGTAAGCTCTTGTGAGCGGGGTCCTCACTCCTCTTGTGTCCTCCTCCTATGTCCTCATAGACTGTAAACTCTTGTGAGCGGGGCCCTCACTCCTCTTGTGTCCTCCTCTCTATCTCCTCATAGATTGTAAGCTCTTGTGAGCTGGGTCCTCACTCCTCTTGTGTCCTCCTCTCTATCTCCTCATAGATTGTAAGCTCTTGTGAGCGGGGTCCTCACTCCTCTTGTGTCCTCCTCTCTATCTCCTCATAGACTGTAAGCTCTTGTGAGCGGGGTCCTCACTCCTCTTGTGTCCTCCTCTCTATCTCCTCATAGATTGTAAGCTCTTGTGAGCGGGGTCCTCACTCCTCTTGTGTCCTCCTCCTATCTCCTCATAGATTGTAAGCTCTTGTGAGCGGGGCCCTCACTCCTCTTGTGTCCTCCTCCTATCTCCTCATAGACTGTAAGCTCTTGTGAGCGGGGTCCTCACTCCTCTTGTGTCCTCCTCTATCTCCTCATAGATTGTAAGCTCTTGTGAGCGGGGCCCTCACTCCTCTTGTGTCCTCCTCTCTATCTCCTCATAGACTGTAAGCTCTTGTGAGCGGGGCCCTCACTCCTCTTGTATCCTCCTACTATCTCCTCATAGATTATAAGCTCTTGTGAGCGGGGCCCTCACTCCTCTTGTGTCCTCCTCTCTATCTCCTCATAGACTGTAAGCTCTTGTGAGTGGGGTCCTCACTCCTCTTGTGTCCCCCTCTATCTCCTCATAGATTGTAAGCTCTTGTGAGCGGGACCCTCACTCCTCTTGTGTCTCCTCTCTATCTCTTCATAGATTGTAAGCTCTTGTGAGCGGGGTCCTCACTCCTCTTGTGTCCTCCTCCTATCTCCTCATAGATTGTAAGCTCTTGTGAGCGGGGTCCTCACTCCTCTTGTGTCCTCTCTATCTCCTCATAGATTGTAAGCTCTTGTGAGCGGGGCCCTCACTCCTCTTGTGTCCTCCTCCTATCTCCTCATAGACTGTAAGCTCTTGTGAGCGGGGTCCTCACTCCCCTTGTGTCCTCTCTATCTCCTCATAGATTGTAAGCTCTTGTGAGCGGGGTCCTCACTCCTCTTGTGTCCTCCTCTCTATCTCCTCATAGATTGTAAGCTCTTGTGAGCGGGGCCCTCACTCCTCCTATGTACTCCTCCTGTCTCCTCATAGATTGTAAGCTCTTGTGAGCGGGGTCCTCACTCCTCTTGTGTCCTCCTCTCTATCTCCTCATAGATCGTAAGCTCTTGTGAGCGGGGCCCTCACTCCTCCTATGTCCTCCTCCTGTCTCCTCATAGACTGTAAGCTCTTGTGAGCGGGGTCCTCACTCCTCTTGTGTCCTCCTCTCTATCTCCTCATAGACTGTAAGCTCTTGTGAGCGGGGTCCTCACACCTCTTGTGTCCTCTCTATCTCCTCATAGATTGTAAGATCTTGTGAGCGGGGTCCCCACTCCTCTTGTGTCCTATCTCCTCATAGATTGTAAGCTCTTGTGAGCGGGGCCCTCACTCCTCTTGTGTCCTCCTCTCTATCTCCTCATAGATTGTAAGCTCTTGTGAGCGGGGCCCTCACTCCTCTTGTGTCCTCCTCCTATCTCCTCATAGATTGTAAGCTCTTGTGAGCGGGGCCCTCACTCCTCTTGTGTCCCCCTCTATCTCCTCATAGATTGTAAGCTCTTGTGAGCGGGACCCTCACTCCTCTTGTGTCCTCTCTATCTATTCATAGATTGTAAGCTCTTGTGAGCGGGGCCCTCACTCCTCTTGTGTCCTCCTCTCTATCTCCTCATAGATTGTAAGCTCTTGTGAGCGGGGTCCTCACTCCTCTTGTGTCCTCCTCCTATCTCCTCATAGATTGTAAGCTCTTGTGAGCGGGGCCCTCACTCCTCTTGTGTCCTCTCTATCTCCTCATAGACTGTAAGCTCTTGTGAGCGGGGTCCTCACTCCTCTTGTGTCCTCCTCTCTATCTCCTCATAGATTGTAAGCTCTTGTGAGCGGGGGCTCTCACTCCTCTTGTGTCCTCCTCTCTATCTCCTCATAGATTGTAAGCTCTTGTGAGCGGGGTCCTCACTCCTCTTGTGTCCTCTCTATCTCCTCATAGATTGTAAGCTCTTGTGAGCGGGGCTCTCACTCCTCTTGTGTCCTCTCCTATCTCCTCATAGATTGTAAGCTCTTGTGAGCGGGGCCCCCACTCCTCTTGTGTCCTCTCTATCTCATCATAGATTGTAAGCTCTTGTGAGCGGGGTCCTCACTCCTCTTGTGTCCTCCTCCTATCTCCTCATAGATTGTAAGCTCTTGTGAACGGGGCCCTCACTCCTCTTGTGTCCTCCTATCTCCTCATAGATTGTAAGCTCTTGTGAGCGGGGCCCTCACTCCTCTTGTGTCCTCCTCCTATCTCCTCATAGATTGTAAGCTCTTGTGAACGGGGCCCTCACTCCTCTTGTGCTCCTCCTATCTCCTCATAGATTGTAAGCTCTTGTTATCGGGGCCCTCACTCCTCTTGTGTCCTCCTCCTATCTCCTCATAGAGTGTAAGCTCTTGTGAGCGGGGTCCTCACTCCTCTTGTGTCCTCCTCCTATCTCCGCATAGATTGTAAGCTCTTGTGAGCGGGGTCCTCACTCCTCTTGTGTCCTCCTCCTATCTCCTCATAGACTGTAAGCTCTTGTGAGCGGGGTCCTCACTCCTCTTGTGTCCTCCTCTCTATCTCCTCATAGACTGTAAGCTCTTGTGAGCGGGGTCCTCACTCCTCTTGTGTCCTCCTCTCTATCTCCTCATAGATTGTAAGCTCTTGTGAGCGGGGTCCTCACTCCTCTTGTGTCCTCCTCCTATCTCCTCGTAGACTGTAAACTCTTGTGAGCGGGGCCCTCACTCCTCTTGTGTCCTCCTCTCTATCTCCTCATAGATTGTAAGCTCTTGTGAGCGGGGTCCTCACTCCTCTTGTGTCCTCCTCCTATCTCCTCATAGATTGTAAGCTCTTGTGAGCGGGGTCCTCACTCCTCTTGTGTCCTCCTCCTATCTCCTCATAGACTGTAAGCTCTTGTGAGCGGGGTCCTCACTCCTCTTGTGTCCTCCTCTATCTCCTCATAGATTGTAAGCTCTTGTGAGCGGGGCCCTCACTCCTCTTGTGTCCTCTCTATCTCCTCATAGACTGTAAGCCCTTGTGAGCGGGGTCCTCACTCCTCTTGTGTCCTCTCTATCTCCTCATAGACTGTAAGCTCTTGTGAGCGGGGCCCTCACTCCTCTTGTGTCCTCCTACTATCTCCTCATAGATTGTAAGCTCTTGTGAGCGGGGCCCTCACTCCTCTTGTGTCCTCCTCTCTATCTCCTCATAGACTGTAAGCTCTTGTGAGCGGGGCCCTCACTCCTCTTGTGTCCCCCTCTATCTCCTCATAGATTGTAAGCTCTTGTGAGCGGGACCCTCACTCCTCTTGTGTCCTCTCTATCTCCTCATAGATTGTAAGCTCTTGTGAGCGGGGTCCTCACTCCTCTTGTGTCCTCCTCCTATCTCCTCATAGATTGTAAGCTCTTGTGAGCGGGGTCCTCACTCCTCTTGTGTCCTCTCTATCTCCTCATAGATTGTAAGCTCTTGTGAGCGGGGCCCTCACTCCTCTTGTGTCCTCCTCCTATCTCCTCATAGATTGTAAGCTCTTGTGAGCGGGGTCCTCACTCCCCTTGTGTCCTCTCTATCTCCTCATAGATTGTAAGCTCTTGTGAGCGGGGCCCTCACTCCTCCTATGTCCTCCTCCTGTCTCCTCATAGATTGTAAGCTCTTGTGAGCGGGGCCCTCACTCCTCCTGTGTCCTCCTCCTGTCTCCTCATAGATTGTAAGCTCTTGTGAGCGGGGTCCTCACTCCTCTTGTGTCCTCTCTATCTCCTCATAGATTGTAAGCTCTTGTGAGCGGGGTCCCCACTCCTCTTGTGTCCTATCTCCTCATAGATTGTAAGCTCTTGTGAGCGGGGCCCTCACTCCTCTTGTGTCCTCCTCTCTATCTCCTCATAGATTGTAAGCTCTTGTGAGCAGGGCCCTCACTCCTCTTGTGTCCTCCTCCTATCTCCTCATAGATTGTAAGCTCTTGTGAGCGGGGCCCTCACTCCTCTTGTGTCCCCTCTATCTCCTCATAGATTGTAAGCTCTTGTGAGCGGGACCCTCACTCCTCTTGTGTCCTCTCTATCTCTTCATAGATTGTAAGCTCTTGTGAGCGGGGCCCTCACTCCTCTTGTGTCCTCCTCTCTATCTCCTCATAGATTGTAAGCTCTTGTGAGCGGGGTCCTCACTCCTCTTGTGTCCTCCTCCTATCTCCTCATAGATTGTAAGCTCTTGTGAGCGGGGTCCTCACTCCTCTTGTGTCCTCCTCCTATCTCCTCATAGACTGTAAGCTCTTGTGAGCGGGGTCCTCACTCCTCTTGTGTCCTCCTCTCTATCTCCTCATAGACTGTAAGCTCTTGTGAGCGGGGTCCTCACTCCTCTTGTGTCCTCCTCTCTATCTCCTCATAGATTGTAAGCTCTTGTGAGCGGGGTCCTCACTCCTCTTGTGTCCTCCTCCTATCTCCTCGTAGACTGTAAACTCTTGTGAGCGGGGCCCTCACTCCTCTTGTGTCCTCCTCTCTATCTCCTCATAGATTGTAAGCTCTTGTGAGCGGGGTCCTCACTCCTCTTGTGTCCTCCTCCTATCTCCTCATAGATTGTAAGCTCTTGTGAGCGGGGTCCTCACTCCTCTTGTGTCCTCCTCCTATCTCCTCATAGACTGTAAGCTCTTGTGAGCGGGGTCCTCACTCCTCTTGTGTCCTCTCTATCTCCTCATAGATTGTAAGCTCTTGTGAGCGGGGCCCTCACTCCTCTTGTGTCCTCTCTATCTCCTCATAGACTGTAAGCCTTTGTGAGCGGGGTCCTCACTCCTCTTGTGTCCTCTCTATCTCCTCATAGACTGTAAGCTCTTGTGAGCGGGGCCCTCACTCCTCTTGTATCCTCCTACTATCTCCTCATAGATTATAAGCTCTTGTGAGCGGGGCCCTCACTCCTCTTGTGTCCTCCTCTCTATCTCCTCATAGACTGTAAGCTCTTGTGAGTGGGGTCCTCACTCCTCTTGTGTCCCCTCTATCTCCTCATAGATTGTAAGCTCTTGTGAGCGGGACCCTCACTCCTCTTGTGTCCTCTCTATCTCTTCATAGATTGTAAGCTCTTGTGAGCTGGGTCCTCACTCCTCTTGTGTCCTCCTCCTATCTCCTCATAGATTGTAAGCTCTTGTGAGCGGGGTCCTCACTCCTCTTGTGTCCTCTCTATCTCCTCATAGATTGTAAGCTCTTGTGAGCGGGGCCCTCACTCCTCTTGTGTCCTCCTCCTATCTCCTCATAGACTGTAAGCTCTTGTGAGCGGGGTCCTCACTCCCCTTGTGTCCTCCTATCTCCTCATAGACTGTAAGCTCTTGTGAGCGGGGTCCTCACTCCTCTTGTGTCCTCCTCTCTATCTCCTCATAGATTGTAAGCTCTTGTGAGCGGGGCCCTCACTCCTCCTATGTCCTCCTCCTGTCTCCTCATAGATTGTAAGCTCTTGTGAGCGGGGTCCTCACTCCTCTTGTGTCCTCTCTATCTCCTCATAGATTGTAAGATCTTGTGAGCGGGGTCCCCACTCCTCTTGTGTCCTATCTCCTCATAGATTGTAAGCTCTTGTGAGCGGGGCCCTCACTCCTCTTGTGTCCTCCTCTCTATCTCCTCATAGATTGTAAGCTCTTGTGAGCAGGGCCCTCACTCCTCTTGTGTCCTCCTCCTATCTCCTCATAGATTGTAAGCTCTTGTGAGCGGGGCCCTCACTCCTCTTGTGTCCCCTCTATCTCCTCATAGATTGTAAGCTCTTGTGAGCGGGACCCTCACTCCTCTTGTGTCCTCTCTATCTCTTCATAGATTGTAAGCTCTTGTGAGCGGGGCCCTCACTCCTCTTGTGTCCTCCTCTCTATCTCCTCATAGATTGTAAGCTCTTGTGAGCGGGGTCCTCACTCCTCTTGTGTCCTCCTCCTATCTCCTCATAGATTGTAAGCTCTTGTGAGTGGGGCCCTCACTCCTCTTGTGTCATCTCTATCTCATCATAGATTGTAAGCTCTTGTGAACGGGGCCCTCACTCCTCTTGTGTCCTCCTATCTCCTCATAGATTGTAAGCTCTTGTGAGCGGGGCCCTCAATCCTCTTGTGTCCTCCACCTATCTCCTCATAGATTGTAAGCTCTTGTGAACGGGGCCCTCACTCCGCTTGTGTCCTCCTATCTCCTCATAGATTGTAAGCTCTTGTGAGCGGGGCCCTCACTCCTCTTGTGTCCTCCTCCTATCTCCTCATAGAGTGTAAGCTCTTGTGAGCGGGGTCCTCACTCCTCTTGTGTCCTCCTCCTATCTCATCATAGATTGTAAGCTCTTGTGAGCGGGGTCCTCACTCCTCTTGTGTCCTCCTCCTATCTCCTCATAGATTGTAAGCTCTTGTGAACGGGGCCCTCACTCCTCTTGTGTCCTCCTATCTCCTCATAGATTGTAAGCTCTTGTGAGCGGGGCCCTCACTCCTCTTGTGTCCTCCTCCTATCTCCTCATAGATTGTAAGCTCTTGTGAACGGGGCCCTCACTCCTCTTGTGTCCTCCTATCTCCTCATAGATTGTAAGCTCTTGTTATCGGGGCCCTCACTCCTCTTGTGTCTTCCTCCTATCTCCTCATAGAGTGTAAGCTCTTGTGAGCGGGGTCCTCACTCCTCTTGTGTCCTCCTCCTATCTCCTCATAGATTGTAAGCTCTTGTGAGCGGGGTCCTCACTCCTCTTGTGTCCTCCTCCTATCTCCTCATAGACTGTAAACTCTTGTGAGCGGGGCCCTCACTCCTCGTGTGTCCTCCTCTCTATCTCCTCATAGATTGTAAGCTCTTGTGAGCGGGGTCCTCACTCCTCTTGTGTCCTCCTCTCTATCTCCTCATAGACTGTAAGCTCTTGTGAGCGGGGTCCTCACTCCTCTTGTGTCCTCCTCTCTATCTCCTCATAGATTGTAAGCTCTTGTGAGCGTGGTCCTCACTCCTCTTGTGTCCTCCTCCTATCTCCTCATAGACTGTAAACTCTTGTGAGCGGGGCCCTCACTCCTCTTGTGTCCTCCTCTCTATCTCCTCATAGATTGTAAGCTCTTGTGAGCGGGGTCCTCACTCCTCTTGTGTCCTCCTCCTATCTCCTCATAGATTGTAAGCTCTTGTGAGCGGGGTCCTCACTCCTCTTGTGTCCTCCTCCTATCTCCTCATAGACTGTAAGCTCTTGTGAGCGGGGTCCTCACTCCTCTTGTGTCCTCTCTATCTCCTCATAGATTGTAAGCTCTTGTGAGCGGGGCCCTCACTCCTCTTGTGTCCTCTCTATCTCCTCATAGACTGTAAGCTCTTGTGAGCGGGGCCCTCACTCCTCTTGTATCCTCCTACTATCTCCTCAAAGATTATAAGCTCTTGTGAGCGGGGTCCTCACTCCTCTTGTGTCCTCCTCTCTATCTCCTCATAGATTGTAAGCTCTTGTGAGCGGGGTCCTCACTCCTCTTGTGTCCTCCTCTCTATCTCCTCATAGATTGTAAGCTCTTGTGAGCGGGGTCCTCACTCCTCTTGTGTCCTCCTCTCTATCTCCTCATAGATTGTAAGCTCCTGTGAGCGGGGTCCTCACTCCTCTTGTGTCCTCCTCTCTATCTCCTCATAGACTGTAAGCTCTTGTGAGCGGGGCCCTCACTCCTCTTGTGTCCTCCTCTCTATCTCCTCATAGATTGTAAGCTCTTGTGAGCGGGGCCCTCACTCCTCTTGTGTCCTCCTCTCTATCTCCTCATAGATTGTAAGCTCTTGTGAGCGGGGCCCTCACTCCTCTTGTGTCCTCCTCCTATCTCCTCATAGATTGTAAGCTCTTGTGAGCGGGGTCCTCACTCCTCTTGTGCTCCTCTCTATCTCCTCATAGATTGTAAGCTCTTGTGAGCGGGGCCCTCACTCCTCTTGTGCCTCCTCTCTATCTCCTCATAGACTGTAAGCCCTTGTGAGCGGGGTCCTCACTCCTCTTGTGCTCCTCTCTATCTCCTCATAGACTGTAAGCTCTTGTGAGCGGGGCCCTCACTCCTCTTGTGTCCTCCTCTCTATCTCCTCATAGATTGTAAGCTCTTGTGAGCGGGGCCCTCACTCCTCTTGTGTCCTCCTCTCTATCTCCTCATAGACTGTAAGCTCTTGTGAGCGGGGCCCTCACTCCTCTTGTGTCCCCTCCTATCTCCTCATAGATTGTAAGCTCTTGTGAGCGGGGCCCTCACTCCTCTTGTGTCCTCTCTATCTCCTCATAGATTGTAAGCTCTTGTGAGCGGGGCCCTCACTCCTCTTGTGTCCTCCTCCTATCTCCTCATAGATTGTAAGCTCTTGTGAGCGGGGCCCTCACTCCTCTTGTGCTCCTCTCTATCTCCTCATAGATTGTAAGCTCTTGTGAGCGGGGCCCTCACTCCTCTTGTGTCCTCCTCCTATCTCCTCATAGACTGTAAGCTCTTGTGAGCGGGGCCCTCACTCCCCTTGTGTCCTCCTATCTCCTCATAGACTGTAAGCTCTTGTGAGCGGGGTCCTCACTCCTCTTGTGTCCTCCTCTCTATCTCCTCATAGATTGTAAGCTCTTGTGAGCGGGGCCCTCACTCCTCCTGTGTCCTCCTCCTGTCTCCTCATAGATTGTAAGCTCTTGTGAGCGGGGTCCTCACTCCTCTTGTGTCCTCTCTATCTCCTCATAGATTGTAAGCTCTTGTGAGCGGGGTCCCCACTCCTCTTGTGCCTCCTATCTCCTCATAGATTGTAAGCTCTTGTGAGCGGGGCCCTCACTCCTCTTGTGTCCTCCTCTCTATCTCCTCATAGATTGTAAGCTCTTGTGAGCGGGGCCCTCACTCCTCTTGTGTCCTCCTCCTATCTCCTCATAGATTGTAAGCTCTTGTGAGCGGGGCCCTCACTCCTCTTGTGTCCCCTCTATCTCCTCATAGATTGTAAGCTCTTGTGAGCGGGACCCTCACTCCTCTTGTGTCCTCTCTATCTCTTCATAGATTGTAAGCTCTTGTGAGCGGGGCCCTCACTCCTCTTGTGTCCTCCTCTCTATCTCCTCATAGATTGTAAGCTCTTGTGAGCGGGGCCCTCACTCCTCTTGTGTCCTCCTCCTATCTCCTCATAGATTGTAAGCTCTTGTGAGTGGGGCCCTCACTCCTCTTGTGTCATCTCTATCTCATCATAGATTGTAAGCTCTTGTGAGCGGGGCCCTCACTCCTCTTGTGTCCTCCTATCTCCTCATAGATTGTAAGCTCTTGTGAGCGGGGCCCTCACTCCTCTTGTGTCCTCCACCTATCTCCTCATAGATTGTAAGCTCTTGTGAGCGGGGCCCTCACTCCGCTTGTGTCCTCCCCTATCTCCTCATAGATTGTAAGCTCTTGTGAGCGGGGCCCTCACTCCTCTTGTGTCCTCCTCCTATCTCCTCATAGAGTGTAAGCTCTTGTGAGCGGGGTCCTCACTCCTCTTGTGTCCTCCTCCTATCTCATCATAGATTGTAAGCTCTTGTGAGCGGGGTCCTCACTCCTCTTGTGTCCTCCTCCTCCTATCTCCTCATAGATTGTAAGCTCTTGTGAACGGGGCCCTCACTCCTCTTGTGTCCTCCTATCTCCTCATAGATTGTAAGCTCTTGTGAGCGGGGCCCTCACTCCTCTTGTGTCCTCCTCCTATCTCCTCATAGATTGTAAGCTCTTGTGAGCGGGGCCCTCACTCCTCTTGTGTCTCCTCCTATCTCCTCATAGATTGTAAGCTCTTGTGAGCGGGGCCCTCACTCCTCTTGTGTCCTCCTCCTATCTCCTCATAGAGTGTAAGCTCTTGTGAGCGGGGTCCTCACTCCTCTTGTGTCCTCCTCCTATCTCCTCATAGATTGTAAGCTCTTGTGAGCGGGGTCCTCACTCCTCTTGTGTCCTCCTCTCTATCTCCTCATAGACTGTAAGCTCTTGTGAGCGGGGCCCTCACTCCTCTTGTGTCCTCCTCTCTATCTCCTCATAGATTGTAAGCTCTTGTGAGCGGGGTCCTCACTCCTCTTGTGTCCTCCTCTCTATCTCCTCATAGATTGTAAGCTCTTGTGAGCGGGGTCCTCACTCCTCTTGTGTCCTCCTCCTATCTCCTCATAGACTGTAAGCTCTTGTGAGCGGGGTCCTCACTCCTCTTGTGCTCCTCCTCTATCTCCTCATAGATTGTAAGCTCTTGTGAGCGGGGCCCTCACTCCTCTTGTGTCCTCCTCTATCTCCTCATAGACTGTAAGCCTCTTGTGAGCGGGCCCCCCCCCCCCCCCCCCCGGCCGGGGGCCCTCACTCCTCTTGTGCTCCTCTCTATCTCCTCATAGACTGTAAGCTCTTGTGAGCGGGGCCCTCACTCCTCTTGTGTCCTCCTCTCTATCTCCTCATAGATTGTAAGCTCTTGTGAGCGGGGCCCTCACTCCTCTTGTGTCCTCCTCTCTATCTCCTCATAGATTGTAAGCTCTTGTGAGCGGGGCCCTCACTCCTCTTGTGTCCTCCTCCTATCTCCTCATAGATTGTAAGCTCTTGTGAGCGGGGTCCTCACTCCTCTTGTGTCCTCCTCTCTATCTCCTCATAGACTGTAAGCTCTTGTGAGCGGGGTCCTCACTCCTCTTGTGTCCTCTCTATCTCCTCATAGATTGTAAGCTCTTGTGAGCGGGGTCCCCACTCCTCTTGTGTCCTCCTCTCTATCTCCTCATAGATTGTAAGCTCTTGTGAGCGGGGCCCTCACTCCTCTTGTGTCCTCCTCTCTATCTCCTCATAGATTGTAAGCTCTTGTGAGCGGGGCCCTCACTCCTCTTGTGTCCTCCTCCTATCTCCTCATAGATTGTAAGCTCTTGTGAGCGGGGTCCTCACTCCTCTTGTGTCCTCCTCTCTATCTCCTCATAGATCGTAAGCTCTTGTGAGCGGGGCCCTCACTCCTCCTATGTCCTCCTCCTGTCTCCTCATAGATTGTAAGCTCTTGTGAGCGGGGTCCTCACTCCTCTTGTGTCCTCCTCTCTATCTCCTCATAGACTGTAAGCTCTTGTGAGCGGGGTCCTCACACCTCTTGTGTCCTCTCTATCTCCTCATAGATTGTAAGATCTTGTGAGCGGGGTCCCCACTCCTCTTGTGTCGTCCTATCTCCTCATAGATTGTAAGCTCTTGTGAGCGGGGCCCTCACTCCTCTTGTGTCCTCCTCTCTATCTCCTCATAGATTGTAAGCTCTTGTGAGCGGGGCCCTCACTCCTCTTGTGTCCTCCTCCTATCTCCTCATAGATTGTAAGCTCTTGTGAGCGGGGCCCTCACTCCTCTTGTGTCCCCTCTATCTCCTCATAGATTGTAAGCTCTTGTGAGCGGGACCCTCACTCCTCTTGTGTCCTCTCTATCTACTCATAGATTGTAAGCTCTTGTGAGCGGGGCCCTCACTCCTCTTGTGTCCTCCTCTCTATCTCCTCATAGATTGTAAGCTCTTGTGAGCGGGGTCCTCACTCCTCTTGTGTCCTCCTCCTATCTCCTCATAGATTGTAAGCTCTTGTGAGCGGGGCCCTCACTCCTCTTGTGTCCTCTCTATCTCCTCATAGACTGTAAGCTCTTGTGAGCGGGGTCCTCACTCCTCTTGTGTCCTCCTCTCTATCTCCTCATAGATTGTAAGCTCTTGTGAGCGGGGTCTCTCACTCCTCTTGTGTCCTCCTCTCTATCTCCTCATAGATTGTAAGCTCTTGTGAGCGGGGTCCTCACTCCTCTTGTGTCCTCCTCCTATCTCCTCATAGATTGTAAGCTCTTGTGAGCGGGGCCCTCACTCCTCTTGTGTCCTCTCTATCTCCTCATAGACTGTAAGCTCTTGTGAGCGGGGTCCTCACTCCTCTTGTGTCCTCCTCTCTATCTCCTCATAGATTGTAAGCTCTTGTGAGCGGGGTCCTCACTCCTCTTGTGTCCTCTCTATCTCCTCATAGATTGTAAGCTCTTGTGAGCTGGGCTCTCACTCCTCTTGTGTCCTCTCCTATCTCCTCATAGATTGTAAGCTCTTGTGAGCGGGGCCCCCACTCCTCTTGTGTCCTCTCTATCTCATCATAGATTGTAAGCTCTTGTGAGCGGGGTCCTCACTCCTCTTGTGTCCTCCTCCTATCTCCTCATAGATTGTAAGCTCTTGTGAGCGGGGCCCTCACTCCTCTTGTGTCCTCCTCCTATCTCCTCATAGATTGTAAGCTCTTGTGAGCGGGGCCCTCACTCCTCTTGTGTCCTCCTCCTATCTCCTCATAGATTGTAAGCTCTTGTGAGCGGGGCCCTCACTCCTCTTGTGTCCCTCCTATCTCCTCATAGATTGTAAGCTCTTGTTAGCGGGGCCCTCACTCCTCTTGTGTCCTCCTCCTATCTCCTCATAGAGTGTAAGCTCTTGTGAGCGGGGTCCTCACTCCTCTTGTGTCCTCCTCCTATCTCCTCATAGATTGTAAGCTCTTGTGAGCGGGGTCCTCACTCCTCTTGTGTCCTCCTCCTATCTCCTCATAGACTGTAAGCTCTTGTGAGCGGGGTCCTCACTCCTCTTGTGTCCTCCTCTCTATCTCCTCATAGACTGTAAGCTCTTGTGAGCGGGGTCCTCACTCCTCTTGTGTCCTCCTCTCTATCTCCTCATAGATTGTAAGCTCTTGTGAGCGGGGTCCTCACTCCTCTTGTGTCCTCCTCCTATCTCCTCGTAGACTGTAAACTCTTGTGAGCGGGGCCCTCACTCCTCTTGTGTCCTCCTCTCTATCTCCTCATAGATTGTAAGCTCTTGTGAGCGGGGTCCTCACTCCTCTTGTGTCCTCCTCCTATCTCCTCATAGATTGTAAGCTCTTGTGAGCGGGGTCCTCACTCCTCTTGTGTCCTCCTCCTATCTCCTCATAGACTGTAAGCTCTTGTGAGCGGGGTCCTCACTCCTCTTGTGTCCTCTCTATCTCCTCATAGATTGTAAGCTCTTGTGAGCGGGGCCCTCACTCCTCTTGTGTCATCTCTATCTCCTCATAGACTGTAAGCCCTTGTGAGCGGGGTCCTCACTCCTCTTGTGTCCTCCTCTCTATCTCCTCATAGATTGTAAGCTCTTGTGAGCGGGGTCCTCACTCCTCTTGTGTCCTCCTCCTATCTCCTCATAGATTGTAAGCTCCTGTGAGCGGGGTCCTCACTCCTCTTGTGTCCTCCTCTCTATCTCCTCATAGACTGTAAGCTCCTGTGAGCGGGGTCCTCACTCCTCCTGTGTCCTCCTCTCTATCTCCTCATAGACTGTAAGCTCTTGTGAGCGGGGCCCTCACTCCTCTTGTGTCCTCCTCTCTATCTCCTCATAGATTGTAAGCTCTTGTGAGCGGGGCCCTCACTCCTCTTGTGTCCTCTCTATCTCCTCATAGATTGTAAGCTCTTGTGAGCGGGGTCCTCACTCCTCTTGTGTCCTCCTCTCTATCTCCTCATAGATTGTAAGCTCTTGTGCGCGGGGCCCTCACTCCTCTTGTGTCCTCCTCTCTATCTCCTCATAGATTGTAAGCTCTTGTGAGCGGGGTCCTCACTCCTCTTGTGTCCTCCTCTCTATCTCCTCATAGATTGTAAGCTCTTGTGAGCGGGGCCCTCACTCCTCTTGTGTCCTCCTCCTATCTCCTCATAGATTGTAAGCTCTTGTGAGCGGGGTCCTCACTCCTCTTGTGTCCTCCTCTCCTATCTCCTCATAGATTGTAAGCTCTTGTGAGCGGGGCCCTCACTCCTCTTGTGTCCTCCTCCTATCTCCTCATAGATTGTAAGCTCTTGTGAGCGGGGCCCTCACTCCTCTTGTGTCCTCCTCCTATCTCCTCATAGATTGTAAGCTCTTGTGAGCGGGGCCCTCACTCCTCTTGTGTCCTCCTCCTATCTCCTCATAGATTGTAAGCTCTTGTGAGCGGGGCCCTCACTCCTCTTGTGTCCTCCTCCTATCTCCTCATAGAGTGTAAGCTCTTGTGAGCGGGGTCCTCACTCCTCTTGTGTCCTCCTCCTATCTCCTCATAGATTGTAAGCTCTTGTGAGCGGGGTCCTCACTCCTCTTGTGTCCTCCTCTCTATCTCCTCATAGACTGTAAGCTCTTGTGAGCGGGGCCCTCACTCCTCTTGTGTCCTCCTCCTCTATCTCCTCATAGATTGTAAGCTCTTGTGAGCGGGGTCCTCACTCCTCTTGTGTCCTCCTCTCTATCTCCTCATAGATTGTAAGCTCTTGTGAGCGGGGTCCTCACTCCTCTTGTGTCCTCCTCTCTATCTCCTCATAGACTGTAAGCTCTTGTGAGCGGGGCCCTCACTCCTCTTGTGTCCTCCTCTCTATCTCCTCATAGATTGTAAGCTCTTGTGAGCGGGGTCCTCACTCCTCTTGTGTCCTCCTCCTATCTCCTCATAGATTGTAAGCTCTTGTGAGCGGGGTCCTCACTCCTCTTGTGTCCTCCTCCTATCTCCTCATAGACTGTAAGCTCTTGTGAGCGGGGTCCTCACTCCTCTTGTGTCCTCTCTATCTCCTCATAGATTGTAAGCTCTTGTGAGCGGGGCCCTCACTCCTCTTGTGTCCTCTCTATCTCCTCATAGACTGTAAGCTCTTGTGAGCGGGGCCCTCACTCCTCTTGTATCCTCCTACTATCTCCTCATAGATTATAAGCTCTTGTGAGCGGGGCCCTCACTCCTCTTGTGTCCTCCTCTCTATCTCCTCATAGACTGTAAGCTCTTGTGAGTGGGGTCCTCACTCCTCTTGTGTCCCCTCTATCTCCTCATAGATTGTAAGCTCTTGTGAGCGGGACCCTCACTCCTCTTGTGTCCTCTCTATCTCTTCATAGATTGTAAGCTCTTGTGAGCGGGGTCCTCACTCCTCTTGTGTCCTCCTCCTATCTCCTCATAGATTGTAAGCTCTTGTGAGCGGGGTCCTCACTCCTCTTGTGTCCTCTCTATCTCCTCATAGATTGTAAGCTCTTGTGAGCGGGGCCCTCACTCCTCTTGTGTCCTCCTCCTATCTCCTCATAGACTGTAAGCTCTTGTGAGCGGGGTCCTCACTCCCCTTGTGTCCTCTCTATCTCCTCATAGATTGTAAGCTCTTGTGAGCGGGGTCCTCACTCCTCTTGTGTCCTCCTCTCTATCTCCTCATAGATTGTAAGCTCTTGTGAGCGGGGCCCTCACTCCTCCTATGTCCTCCTCCTGTCTCCTCATAGATTGTAAGCTCTTGTGAGCGGGGTCCTCACTCCTCTTGTGTCCTCCTCTCTATCTCCTCATAGATCGTAAGCTCTTGTGAGCGGGGCCCTCACTCCTCCTATGTCCTCCTCCTGTCTCCTCATAGATTGTAAGCTCTTGTGAGCGGGGTCCTCACTCCTCTTGTGTCCTCCTCTCTATCTCCTCATAGACTGTAAGCTCTTGTGAGCGGGGTCCTCACACCTCTTGTGTCCTCTCTATCTCCTCATAGATTGTAAGATCTTGTGAGCGGGGTCCCCACTCCTCTTGTGTCCTATCTCCTCATAGATTGTAAGCTCTTGTGAGCGGGGCCCTCACTCCTCTTGTGTCCTCCTCTCTATCTCCTCATAGATTGTAAGCTCTTGTGAGCAGGGCCCTCACTCCTCTTGTGTCCTCCTCCTATCTCCTCATAGATTGTAAGCTCTTGTGAGCGGGGCCCTCACTCCTCTTGTGTCCCCTCTATCTCCTCATAGATTGTAAGCTCTTGTGAGCGGGACCCTCACTCCTCTTGTGTCCTCTCTATCTATTCATAGATTGTAAGCTCTTGTGAGCGGGGCCCTCACTCCTCTTGTGTCCTCCTCTCTATCTCCTCATAGATTGTAAGCTCTTGTGAGCGGGGTCCTCACTCCTCTTGTGTCCTCCTCCTATCTCCTCATAGATTGTAAGCTCTTGTGAGCGGGGCCCTCACTCCTCTTGTGTCCTCTCTATCTCCTCATAGACTGTAAGCTCTTGTGAGCGGGGTCCTCACTCCTCTTGTGTCCTCCTCTCTATCTCCTCATAGATTGTAAGCTCTTGTGAGCGGGGCTCCTCACTCCTCTTGTGTCCTCCTCTCTATCTCCTCATAGATTGTAAGCTCTTGTGAGCGGGGTCCTCACTCCTCTTGTGTCCTCTCTATCTCCTCATAGATTGTAAGCTCTTGTGAGCGGGGCTCTCACTCCTCTTGTGTCCTCCTCCTATCTCCTCATAGATTGTAAGCTCTTGTGAGCGGGGCCCCCACTCCTCTTGTGTCCTCTCTATCTCATCATAGATTGTAAGCTCTTGTGAGCGGGGTCCTCACTCCTCTTGTGTCCTCCTCCTATCTCCTCATAGATTGTAAGCTCTTGTGAACGGGGCCCTCACTCCTCTTGTGTCCTCCTATCTCCTCATAGATTGTAAGCTCTTGTGAGCGGGGCCCTCACTCCTCTTGTGTCCTCCTCCTATCTCCTCATAGATTGTAAGCTCTTGTGAGCGGGGCCCTCACTCCTCTTGTGTCCTCCTATCTCCTCATAGATTGTAAGCTCTTGTTAGCGGGGCCCTCACTCCTCTTGTGTCCTCCTCCTATCTCCTCATAGAGTGTAAGCTCTTGTGAGCGGGGTCCTCACTCCTCTTGTGTCCTCCTCCTATCTCCGCATAGATTGTAAGCTCTTGTGAGCGGGGTCCTCACTCCTCTTGTGTCCTCCTCCTATCTCCTCATAGACTGTAAGCTCTTGTGAGCGGGGTCCTCACTCCTCTTGTGTCCTCCTCTCTATCTCCTCATAGACTGTAAGCTCTTGTGAGCGGGGTCCTCACTCCTCTTGTGTCCTCCTCTCTATCTCCTCATAGATTGTAAGCTCTTGTGAGCGGGGTCCTCACTCCTCTTGTGTCCTCCTCCTATCTCCTCGTAGACTGTAAACTCTTGTGAGCGGGGCCCTCACTCCTCTTGTGTCCTCCTCTCTATCTCCTCATAGATTGTAAGCTCTTGTGAGCGGGGTCCTCACTCCTCTTGTGTCCTCCTCCTATCTCCTCATAGATTGTAAGCTCTTGTGAGCGGGGTCCTCACTCCTCTTGTGTCCTCCTCCTATCTCCTCATAGACTGTAAGCTCTTGTGAGCGGGGTCCTCACTCCTCTTGTGTCCCTCTCTATCTCCTCATAGATTGTAAGCTCTTGTGAGCGGGGCCCTCACTCCTCTTGTGTCCTCTCTATCTCCTCATAGACTGTAAGCCTTTGTGAGCGGGGTCCTCACTCCTCTTGTGTCCTCTCTATCTCCTCATAGACTGTAAGCTCTTGTGAGCGGGGCCCTCACTCCTCTTGTATCCTCCTACTATCTCCTCATAGATTGTAAGCTCTTGTGAGCGGGGCCCTCACTCCTCTTGTGTCCTCCTCTCTATCTCCTCATAGACTGTAAGCTCTTGTGAGTGGGGTCCTCACTCCTCTTGTGTCCCCTCTATCTCCTCATAGATTGTAAGCTCTTGTGAGCGGGACCCTCACTCCTCTTGTGTCCTCTCTATCTCTTCATAGATTGTAAGCTCTTGTGAGCGGGGTCCTCACTCCTCTTGTGTCCTCCTCCTATCTCCTCATAGATTGTAAGCTCTTGTGAGCGGGGTCCTCACTCCTCTTGTGTCCTCTCTATCTCCTCATAGATTGTAAGCTCTTGTGAGCGGGGCCCTCACTCCTCTTGTGTCCTCCTCCTATCTCCTCATAGACTGTAAGCTCTTGTGAGCGGGGTCCTCACTCCCCTTGTGTCCTCTCTATCTCCTCATAGATTGTAAGCTCTTGTGAGCGGGGCCCTCACTCCTCCTATGTCCTCCTCCTGTCTCCTCATAGATTGTAAGCTCTTGTGAGCGGGGCCCTCACTCCTCTTGTGTCCTCCTCTCTATCTCCTCATAGATTGTAAGCTCTTGTGAGCGGGGCCCTCACTCCTCTTGTGTCCTCCTCCTATCTCCTCATAGATTGTAAGCTCTTGTGAGCGGGGTCCCCACTCCTCTTGTGTCCTCCTCTATCTCCTCATAGATTGTAAGCTCTTGTGAGCGGGGCCCTCACTCCTCTTGTGTCCTCCTCTCTATCTCCTCATAGATTGTAAGCTCTTGTGAGCGGGGCCCTCACTCCTCTTGTGTCCTCCTCCTATCTCCTCATAGATTGTAAGCTCTTGTGAGCGGGGCCCTCACTCCTCTTGTGTCCCCTCTATCTCCTCATCCTCATAGATTGTAAGCTCTTGTGAGCGGGGCCCTCACTCCTCTTGTGTCCTCCTCTATCTCCTCATAGATTGTAAGCTCTTGTGAGCGGGGCCCTCACTCCTCTTGTGTCCTCCTCTCTATCTCCTCATAGATTGTAAGCTCTTGTGAGCGGGGTCCTCACTCCTCTTGTGTCCTCCTCTCTATCTCCTCATAGATTGTAAGCTCTTGTGAGCGGGGTCCTCACTCCTCTTGTGTCCTCCTCTCTATCTCCTCATAGATTGTAAGCTCTTGTGAGCGGGGTCCTCACTCCTCTTGTGTCCTCCTCTCTATCTCCTCATAGACTGTAAGCTCTTGTGAGCGGGGCCCTCACTCCTCTTGTGTCCTCCTCTCTATCTCCTCATAGATTGTAAGCTCTTGTGAGCGGGGCCCTCACTCCTCTTGTGTCCTCCTCCTATCTCCTCATAGACTGTAAGCTCTTGTGAGCGGGGCCCTCACTCCTCTTGTGTCCTCCTCTCTATCTCCTCATAGATTGTAAGCTCTTGTGAGCGGGGTCCTCACTCCTCTTGTGTCCTCCTCCTATCTCCTCATAGATTGTAAGCTCTTGTGAGCGGGGTCCTCACTCCTCTTGTGTCCTCCTCCTATCTCCTCATAGACTGTAAGCTCTTGTGAGCGGGGTCCTCACTCCTCTTGTGTCCTCCTCTCTATCTCCTCATAGATTGTAAGCTCTTGTGAGCGGGGCCCTCACTCCTCTTGTGTCCTCCTCTATCTCCTCATAGACTGTAAGCTCTTGTGAGCGGGGCCCTCACTCCTCTTGTGTCCCCTCTCTATCTCCTCATAGATTGTAAGCTCTTGTGAGCGGGGCCCTCACTCCTCTTGTGTCCTCCTACTATCTCCTCATAGATTGTAAGCTCTTGTGAGCGGGGCCCTCACTCCTCTTGTGTCCTCCTCTCTATCTCCTCATAGACTGTAAGCTCTTGTGAGCGGGGTCCTCACTCCTCTTGTGTCCTCCTCCTATCTCCTCATAGATTGTAAGCTCTTGTGAGCGGGGCCCTCACTCCTCTTGTGTCCTCCTCTATCTCCTCATAGATTGTAAGCTCTTGTGAGCGGGGTCCTCACTCCTCTTGTGTCCTCCTCTCTATCTCCTCATAGATTGTAAGCTCTTGTGAGCGGGGTCCTCACTCCTCTTGTGCCTCCTCTCTATCTCCTCATAGATTGTAAGCTCTTGTGAGCGGGGCCCTCACTCCTCTTGTGTCCTCCTCCTATCTCCTCATAGACTGTAAGCTCTTGTGAGCGGGGCCCTCACTCCTCTTGTGTCCTCCTCTCTATCTCCTCATAGATTGTAAGCTCTTGTGAGCGGGGTCCTCACTCCTCTTGTGTCCTCCTCTCTATCTCCTCATAGATTGTAAGCTCTTGTGAGCGGGGCCCTCACTCCTCTTGTGTCCTCCTCCTATCTCCTCATAGATTGTAAGCTCTTGTGAGCGGGGTCCTCACTCCTCTTGTGTCCTCTCTATCTCCTCATAGATTGTAAGCTCTTGTGAGCGGGGTCCCCACTCCTCTTGTGTCCTCTCTATCTCCTCATAGATTGTAAGCTCTTGTGAGCGGGGCCCTCACTCCTCTTGTGTCCTCCTCTCTATCTCCTCATAGATTGTAAGCTCTTGTGAGCAGGGCCCTCACTCCTCTTGTGTCCTCCTCCTATCTCCTCATAGATTGTAAGCTCTTGTGAGCGGGGCCCTCACTCCTCTTGTGTCCCCTCTATCTCCTCATAGATTGTAAGCTCTTGTGAGCGGGACCCTCACTCCTCTTGTGTCCTCTCTATCTCTTCATAGATTGTAAGCTCTTGTGAGCGGGGCCCTCACTCCTCTTGTGTCCTCCTCTCTATCTCCTCATAGATTGTAAGCTCTTGTGAGCGGGGTCCTCACTCCTCTTGTGTCCTCCTCCTATCTCCTCATAGATTGTAAGCTCTTGTGAGTGGGGCCCTCACTCCTCTTGTGTCATCTCTATCTCATCATAGATTGTAAGCTCTTGTGAACGGGGCCCTCACTCCTCTTGTGTCCTCTCTATCTCCTCATAGATTGTAAGCTCTTGTGAGCGGGGCCCTCACTCCTCTTGTGTCCTCCACCTATCTCCTCATAGATTGTAAGCTCTTGTGAACGGGGCCCTCACTCCGCTTGTGTCCTCCTATCTCCTCATAGATTGTAAGCTCTTGTGAGCGGGGCCCTCACTCCTCTTGTGTCCTCCTCCTATCTCCTCATAGAGTGTAAGCTCTTGTGAGCGGGGTCCTCACTCCTCTTGTGTCCTCCTCCTATCTCATCATAGATTGTAAGCTCTTGTGAGCGGGGTCCTCACTCCTCTTGTGTCCTCCTCCTATCTCCTCATAGATTGTAAGCTCTTGTGAACGGGGCCCTCACTCCTCTTGTGTCCTCCTATCTCCTCATAGATTGTAAGCTCTTGTGAGCGGGGCCCTCACTCCTCTTGTGTCCTCCTCCTATCTCCTCATAGATTGTAAGCTCTTGTGAACGGGGCCCTCACTCCTCTTGTGTCCTCCTATCTCCTCATAGATTGTAAGCTCTTGTTATCGGGGCCCTCACTCCTCTTGTGTCTTCCTCCTATCTCCTCATAGAGTGTAAGCTCTTGTGAGCGGGGTCCTCACTCCTCTTGTGTCCTCCTCCTATCTCCTCATAGATTGTAAGCTCTTGTGAGCGGGGTCCTCACTCCTCTTGTGTCCTCCTCCTATCTCCTCATAGACTGTAAACTCTTGTGAGCGGGGCCCTCACTCCTCGTGTGTCCTCCTCTCTATCTCCTCATAGATTGTAAGCTCTTGTGAGCGGGGTCCTCACTCCTCTTGTGTCCTCCTCTCTATCTCCTCATAGACTGTAAGCTCTTGTGAGCGGGGTCCCTCACTCCTCTTGTGTCCTCCTCTCTATCTCCTCATAGATTGTAAGCTCTTGTGAGCGTGGTCCTCACTCCTCTTGTGTCCTCCTCCTATCTCCTCATAGACTGTAAACTCTTGTGAGCGGGGCCCTCACTCCTCTTGTGTCCTCCTCTCTATCTCCTCATAGATTGTAAGCTCTTGTGAGCGGGGTCCTCACTCCTCTTGTGTCCTCCTCCTATCTCCTCATAGATTGTAAGCTCTTGTGAGCGGGGTCCTCACTCCTCTTGTGTCCTCCTCCTATCTCCTCATAGACTGTAAGCTCTTGTGAGCGGGGTCCTCACTCCTCTTGTGTCCTCTCTATCTCCTCATAGATTGTAAGCTCTTGTGAGCGGGGCCCTCACTCCTCTTGTGTCCTCTCTATCTCCTCATAGACTGTAAGCTCTTGTGAGCGGGGCCCTCACTCCTCTTGTATCCTCCTACTATCTCCTCAAAGATTATAAGCTCTTGTGAGCGGGGTCCTCACTCCTCTTGTGTCCTCCTCTCTATCTCCTCATAGATTGTAAGCTCTTGTGAGCGGGGTCCTCACTCCTCTTGTGTCCTCCTCTCTATCTCCTCATAGATTGTAAGCTCTTGTGAGCGGGGTCCTCACTCCTCTTGTGTCCTCCTCTCTATCTCCTCATAGATTGTAAGCTCTTGTGAGCGGGGTCCTCACTCCTCTTGTGTCCTCCTCCTATCTCCTCGTAGACTGTAAACTCTTGTGAGCGGGGCCCTCACTCCTCTTGTGTCCTCCTCTCTATCTCCTCATAGATTGTAAGCTCTTGTGAGCGGGGTCCTCACTCCTCTTGTGTCCTCCTCCTATCTCCTCATAGATTGTAAGCTCTTGTGAGCGGGGTCCTCACTCCTCTTGTGTCCTCCTCCTATCTCCTCATAGACTGTAAGCTCTTGTGAGCGGGGTCCTCACTCCTCTTGTGTCCTCTCTATCTCCTCATAGATTGTAAGCTCTTGTGAGCGGGGCCCTCACTCCTCTTGTGTCCTCTCTATCTCCTCATAGACTGTAAGCCTTTGTGAGCGGGGTCCTCACTCCTCTTGTGTCCTCTCTATCTCCTCATAGACTGTAAGCTCTTGTGAGCGGGGCCCTCACTCCTCTTGTATCCTCCTACTATCTCCTCATAGATTATAAGCTCTTGTGAGCGGGGCCCTCACTCCTCTTGTGTCCTCCTCTCTATCTCCTCATAGACTGTAAGCTCTTGTGAGTGGGGTCCTCACTCCTCTTGTGTCCCCTCTATCTCCTCATAGATTGTAAGCTCTTGTGAGCGGGACCCTCACTCCTCTTGTGTCCTCTCTATCTCTTCATAGATTGTAAGCTCTTGTGAGCGGGGTCCTCACTCCTCTTGTGTCCTCCTCCTATCTCCTCATAGATTGTAAGCTCTTGTGAGCGGGGTCCTCACTCCTCTTGTGTCCTCTCTATCTCCTCATAGATTGTAAGCTCTTGTGAGCGGGGCCCTCACTCCTCTTGTGTCCTCCTCCTATCTCCTCATAGACTGTAAGCTCTTGTGAGCGGGGTCCTCACTCCCCTTGTGTCCTCCTATCTCCTCATAGACTGTAAGCTCTTGTGAGCGGGGTCCTCACTCCTCTTGTGTCCTCCTCTCTATCTCCTCATAGATTGTAAGCTCTTGTGAGCGGGGCCCTCACTCCTCCTATGTCCTCCTCCTGTCTCCTCATAGATTGTAAGCTCTTGTGAGCGGGGTCCTCACTCCTCTTGTGTCCTCTCTATCTCCTCATAGATTGTAAGATCTTGTGAGCGGGGTCCCCACTCCTCTTGTGTCCCTATCTCCTCATAGATTGTAAGCTCTTGTGAGCGGGGCCCTCACTCCTCTTGTGTCCTCCTCTCTATCTCCTCATAGATTGTAAGCTCTTGTGAGCAGGGCCCTCACTCCTCTTGTGTCCTCCTCCTATCTCCTCATAGATTGTAAGCTCTTGTGAGCGGGGCCCTCACTCCTCTTGTGTCCCCTCTATCTCCTCATAGATTGTAAGCTCTTGTGAGCGGGACCCTCACTCCTCTTGTGTCCTCTCTATCTCTTCATAGATTGTAAGCTCTTGTGAGCGGGGCCCTCACTCCTCTTGTGTCCTCCTCTCTATCTCCTCATAGATTGTAAGCTCTTGTGAGCGGGGTCCTCACTCCTCTTGTGTCCTCCTCCTATCTCCTCATAGATTGTAAGCTCTTGTGAGTGGGGCCCTCACTCCTCTTGTGTCATCTCTATCTCATCATAGATTGTAAGCTCTTGTGAACGGGGCCCTCACTCCTCTTGTGTCCTCCTATCTCCTCATAGATTGTAAGCTCTTGTGAGCGGGGCCCTCAATCCTCTTGTGTCCTCCACCTATCTCCTCATAGATTGTAAGCTCTTGTGAACGGGGCCCTCACTCCGCTTGTGTCCTCCTATCTCCTCATAGATTGTAAGCTCTTGTGAGCGGGGCCCTCACTCCTCTTGTGTCCTCCTCCTATCTCCTCATAGAGTGTAAGCTCTTGTGAGCGGGGTCCTCACTCCTCTTGTGTCCTCCTCCTATCTCATCATAGATTGTAAGCTCTTGTGAGCGGGGTCCTCACTCCTCTTGTGTCCTCCTCCTATCTCCTCATAGATTGTAAGCTCTTGTGAACGGGGCCCTCACTCCTCTTGTGTCCTCCTATCTCCTCATAGATTGTAAGCTCTTGTGAGCGGGGCCCTCACTCCTCTTGTGTCCTCCTCCTATCTCCTCATAGATTGTAAGCTCTTGTGAACGGGGCCCTCACTCCTCTTGTGTCCTCCTATCTCCTCATAGATTGTAAGCTCTTGTTATCGGGGCCCTCACTCCTCTTGTGTCTTCCTCCTATCTCCTCATAGAGTGTAAGCTCTTGTGAGCGGGGCCCTCACTCCTCTTGTGTCCTCCTCCTATCTCCTCATAGATTGTAAGCTCTTGTGAGCGGGGTCCTCACTCCTCTTGTGTCCTCCTCCTATCTCCTCATAGACTGTAAACTCTTGTGAGCGGGGCCCTCACTCCTCGTGTGTCCTCCTCTCTATCTCCTCATAGATTGTAAGCTCTTGTGAGCGGGGTCCTCACTCCTCTTGTGTCCTCCTCTCTATCTCCTCATAGACTGTAAGCTCTTGTGAGCGGGGTCCTCACTCCTCTTGTGTCCTCCTCTCTATCTCCTCATAGATTGTAAGCTCTTGTGAGCGTGGTCCTCACTCCTCTTGTGTCCTCCTCCTATCTCCTCATAGACTGTAAACTCTTGTGAGCGGGGCCCTCACTCCTCTTGTGTCCTCCTCTCTATCTCCTCATAGATTGTAAGCTCTTGTGAGCGGGGTCCTCACTCCTCTTGTGTCCTCCTCCTATCTCCTCATAGATTGTAAGCTCTTGTGAGCGGGGTCCTCACTCCTCTTGTGTCCTCCTCCTATCTCCTCATAGACTGTAAGCTCTTGTGAGCGGGGTCCTCACTCCTCTTGTGTCCTCCTCTATCTCCTCATAGATTGTAAGCTCTTGTGAGCGGGGCCCTCCACTCCTCTTGTGTCCTCTCTATCTCCTCATAGACTGTAAGCTCTTGTGAGCGGGGCCCTCACTCCTCTTGTATCCTCCTACTATCTCCTCAAAGATTATAAGCTCTTGTGAGCGGGGTCCTCACTCCTCTTGTGTCCTCCTCTCTATCTCCTCATAGATTGTAAGCTCTTGTGAGCGGGGTCCCTCACTCCTCTTGTGTCCTCCTCTCTATCTCCTCATAGATTGTAAGCTCTTGTGAGCGGGGTCCTCACTCCTCTTGTGTCCTCCTCCTATCTCCTCATAGATTGTAAGCTCCTGTGAGCGGGGTCCTCACTCCTCTTGTGTCCTCCTCTCTATCTCCTCATAGACTGTAAGCTCCTGTGAGCGGGGTCCTCACTCCTCCTGTGTCCTCCTCTCTATCTCCTCATAGACTGTAAGCTCTTGTGAGCGGGGCCCTCACTCCTCTTGTGTCCTCCTCTCTATCTCCTCATAGATTGTAAGCTCTTGTGAGCGGGGCCCTCACTCCTCTTGTGTCCTCCTCTCTATCTCCTCATAGATTGTAAGCTCTTGTGAGCGGGGTCCTCACTCCTCTTGTGTCCTCCTCCTATCTCCTCATAGACTGTAAGCTCTTGTGAGCGGGGCCCTCACTCCTCTTGTGTCCTCCTCTCTATCTCCTCATAGACTGTAAGCTCTTGTGAGCGGGGTCCTCACTCCTCTTGTGTCCTCCTCTCTATCTCCTCATAGACTGTAAGCTCTTGTGAGCGGGGCCCTCACTCCTCTTGTGTCCTCCTCTCTATCTCCTCATAGATTGTAAGCTCTTGTGAGCGGGGTCCTCACTCCTCTTGTGTCCTCCTCCTATCTCCTCATAGACTGTAAACTCTTGTGAGCGGGGCCCTCACTCCTCTTGTGTCCTCCTCTCTATCTCCTCATAGATTGTAAGCTCTTGTGAGCGGGGTCCCTCACTCCTCTTGTGTCCTCCTCCTATCTCCTCATAGATTGTAAGCTCTTGTGAGCGGGGTCCTCACTCCTCTTGTGTCCTCCTCCTATCTCCTCATAGACTGTAAGCTCTTGTGAGCGGGGTCCTCACTCCTCTTGTGTCCTCTCTATCTCCTCATAGATTGTAAGCTCTTGTGAGCGGGGCCCTCACTCCTCTTGTGTCCTCTCTATCTCCTCATAGACTGTAAGCTCTTGTGAGCGGGGCCCTCACTCCTCTTGTATCCTCCTCACTATCTCCTCAAAGATTGTAAGCTCTTGTGAGCGGGGTCCTCACTCCTCTTGTGTCCTCCTCTCTATCTCCTCATAGATTGTAAGCTCTTGTGAGCGGGGTCCTCACTCCTCTTGTGTCCTCCTCTCTATCTCCTCATAGATTGTAAGCTCTTGTGAGCGGGGTCCTCACTCCTCTTGTGTCCTCCTCCTATCTCCTCATAGATTGTAAGCTCCTGTGAGCGGGGTCCTCACTCCTCTTGTGTCCTCCTCTCTATCTCCTCATAGACTGTAAGCTCCTGTGAGCGGGGTCCTCACTCCTCCTGTGTCCTCCTCTCTATCTCCTCATAGACTGTAAACTCTTGTGAGCGGGGCCCTCACTCCTCTTGTGTCCTCCTCTCTATCTCCTCATAGATTGTAAGCTCTTGTGAGCGGGGCCCTCACTCCTCTTGTGTCCTCTCTATCTCCTCATAGATTGTAAGCTCTTGTGAGCGGGGTCCTCACTCCTCTTGTGTCCTCCTCTCTATCTCCTCATAGATTGTAAGCTCTTGTGCGCGGGGCCCTCACTCCTCTTGTGTCCTCCTCCTCTATCTCCTCATAGATTGTAAGCTCTTGTGAGCGGGGTCCTCACTCCTCTTGTGTCCTCCTCTCTATCTCCTCATAGATTGTAAGCTCTTGTGAGCGGGGCCCCCACTCCTCTTGTGTCCTCTCTATCTCATCATAGATTGTAAGCTCTTGTGAGCGGGGTCCTCACTCCTCTTGTGTCCTCCTCCTATCTCCTCATAGATTGTAAGCTCTTGTGAACGGGGCCCTCACTCCTCTTGTGTCCTCCTATCTCCTCATAGATTGTAAACTCTTGTGAGCGGGGCCCTCACTCCTCTTGTGTCCTCCTCCTATCTCCTCATAGATTGTAAGCTCTTCTGAACCGGGCCCTCACTCCTCTTGTATCCTCCTATCTCCTCATAGATTGTAAGCTCTTGTGAGCGGGGCCCTCACTCCTCTTGTGTCCTCCTCCTATCTCCTCATAGAGTGTAAGCTCTTGTGAGCGGGGTCCTCACTCCTCTTGTGTCCTCCTCCTATCTCCTCATAGATTGTAAACTCTTGTGAGCGGGGCCCTCACTCCTCTTGTGTCCTCCTCTCTATCTCCTCATAGATTGTAAGCTCTTGTGAGCGGGGTCCTCACTCCTCTTGTGTCCTCCTCTCTATCTCCTCATAGATTGTAAGCTCTTGTGAGCGGGGTCCTCACTCCTCTTGTGTCCTCCTCTCTATCTCCTCATAGATTGTAAGCTCTTGTGAGCGGGGTCCTCACTCCTCTTGTGTCCTCCTCTCTATCTCCTCATAGACTGTAAGTTCTTGTGAGCGGGGTCCTCACTCCTCTTGTGTCCTCCTCTCTATCTCCTCATAGATTGTAAGCTCTTGTGAGCGGGGTCCTCACTCCTCTTGTGTCCTCCTCCTATCTCCTCATAGACTGTAAACTCTTGTGAGCGGGGCCCTCACTCCTCTTGTGTCCTCCTCTCTATCTCCTCATAGATTGTAAGCTCTTGTGAGCGGGGTTCTCACTCCTCTTGTGTCCTCCTCCTATCTCCTCATAGATTGTAAGCTCTTGTGAGCGGGGTCCTCACTCCTCTTGTGTCCTCCTCCTATCTCCTCATAGACTGTAAGCTCTTGTGAGCGGGGTCCTCACTCCTCTTGTGTCCTCTCTATCTCCTCATAGATTGTAAGCTCTTGTGAGCGGGGCCCTCACTCCTCTTGTGTCCTCTCTATCTCCTCATAGACTGTAAGCCTTTGTGAGCGGGGTCCTCACTCCTCTTGTGTCCTCTCTATCTCCTCATAGACTGTAAGCTCTTGTGAGCGGGCCCTCACTCCTCTTGTGTCCTCCTCTCTATCTCCTCATAGATTGTAAGCTCTTGTGAGCGGGGCCCTCACTCCTCCTATGTACTCCTCCTGTCTCCTCATAGATTGTAAGCTCTTGTGAGCGGGGTCCTCACTCCTCTTGTGTCCTCCTCTCTATCTCCTCATAGATCGTAAGCTCTTGTGAGCGGGGCCCTCACTCCTCCTATGTCCTCCTCCTGTCTCCTCATAGATTGTAAGCTCTTGTGAGCGGGGTCCTCACTCCTCTTGTGTCCTCCTCTCTATCTCCTCATAGACTGTAAGCTCTTGTGAGCAGGGTCCTCACACCTCTTGTGTCCTCTCTATCTCCTCATAGATTGTAAGATCTTGTGAGCGGGGTCCCCACTCCTCTTGTGTCCTATCTCCTCATAGATTGTAAGCTCTTGTGAGCGGGGCCCTCACTCCTCTTGTGTCCTCCTCTCTATCTCCTCATAGATTGTAAGCTCTTGTGAGCAGGGCCCTCACTCCTCTTGTGTCCTCCTCCTATCTCCTCATAGATTGTAAGCTCTTGTGAGCGGGGCCCTCACTCCTCTTGTGTCCCCTCTATCTCCTCATAGATTGTAAGCTCTTGTGAGCGGGACCCTCACTCCTCTTGTGTCCTCTCTATCTATTCATAGATTGTAAGCTCTTGTGAGCGGGGCCCTCACTCCTCTTGTGTCCTCCTCTCTATCTCCTCATAGATTGTAAGCTCTTGTGAGCGGGGTCCTCACTCCTCTTGTGTCCTCCTCCTATCTCCTCATAGATTGTAAGCTCTTGTGAGCGGGGCCCTCACTCCTCTTGTGTCCTCTCTATCTCCTCATAGACTGTAAGCTCTTGTGAGCGGGGTCCTCACTCCTCTTGTGTCCTCCTCTCTATCTCCTCATAGATTGTAAGCTCTTGTGAGCGGGGCTCTCACTCCTCTTGTGTCCTCCTCTCTATCTCCTCATAGATTGTAAGCTCTTGTGAGCGGGGTCCTCACTCCTCTTGTGTCCTCCTCCTATCTCCTCATAGATTGTAAGCTCTTGTGAGCGGGGCCCTTACTCCTCTTGTGTCCTCTCTATCTCCTCATAGACTGTAAGCTCTTGTGAGCGGGGTCCTCACTCCTCTTGTGTCCTCCTCTCTATCTCCTCATAGATTGTAAGCTCTTGTGAGCGGGGTCCTCACTCCTCTTGTGTCCTCTCTATCTCCTCATAGATTGTAAGCTCTTGTGAGCTGGGCTCTCACTCCTCTTGTGTCCTCTCCTATCTCCTCATAGATTGTAAGCTCTTGTGAGCGGGGCCCCCACTCCTCTTGTGTCCTCTCTATCTCATCATAGATTGTAAGCTCTTGTGAGCGGGGTCCTCACTCCTCTTGTGTCCTCCTCCTATCTCCTCATAGATTGTAAGCTCTTGTGAACGGGGCCCTCACTCCTCTTGTGTCCTCCTATCTCCTCATAGATTGTAAGCTCTTGTGAGCGGGGCCCTCACTCCTCTTGTGTCCTCCTCCTATCTCCTCATAGATTGTAAGCTCTTGTGAACGGGGCCCTCACTCCTCTTGTGTCCTCCTATCTCCTCATAGATTGTAAGCTCTTGTTATCGGGGCCCTCACTCCTCTTGTGTCTTCCTCCTATCTCCTCATAGAGTGTAAGCTCTTGTGAGCGGGGTCCTCACTCCTCTTGTGTCCTCCTCCTATCTCCTCATAGATTGTAAGCTCTTGTGAGCGGGGTCCTCACTCCTCTTGTGTCCTCCTCCTATCTCCTCATAGACTGTAAGCTCTTGTGAGCGGGGTCCTCACTCCTCTTGTGTCCCCCTCTCTATCTCCTCATAGACTGTAAGCTCTTGTGAGCGGGGTCCTCACTCCTCTTGTGTCCTCCTCTCTATCTCCTCATAGATTGTAAGCTCTTGTGAGCGGGGTCCTCACTCCTCTTGTGTCCTCCTCCTATCTCCTCGTAGACTGTAAACTCTTGTGAGCGGGGCCCTCACTCCTCTTGTGTCCTCCTCTCTATCTCCTCATAGATTGTAAGCTCTTGTGAGCGGGGTCCTCACTCCTCTTGTGTCCTCCTCCTATCTCCTCATAGATTGTAAGCTCTTGTGAGCGGGGTCCTCACTCCTCTTGTGTCCTCCTCCTATCTCCTCATAGACTGTAAGCTCTTGTGAGCGGGGTCCTCACTCCTCTTGTGTCCTCTCTATCTCCTCATAGATTGTAAGCTCTTGTGAGCGGGGTCCCCACTCCTCTTGTGTCTCTCTATCTCCTCATAGATTGTAAGCTCTTGTGAGCGGGGCCCTCACTCCTCTTGTGTCCTCCTCTCTATCTCCTCATAGATTGTAAGCTCTTGTGAGCGGGGCCCTCACTCCTCTTGTGTCCTCCTCCTATCTCCTCATAGATTGTAAGCTCTTGTGAGCGGGGCCCTCACTCCTCTTGTGCCTCCTCTCTATCTCCTCATAGATTGTAAGCTCTTGTGAGCGGGGCCCTCACTCCTCTTGTGTCCTCCTCTCTATCTCCTCATAGATTGTAAGCTCTTGTGAGCGGGGCCCTCACTCCTCTTGTGTCCTCCTCTCTATCTCCTCATAGATTGTAAGCTCTTGTGAGTGGGGCCCTCACTCCTCTTGTGTCCTCTCTATCTCATCATAGATTGTAAGCTCTTGTGAGCGGGGCCCTCACTCCTCTTGTGTCCTCCTATCTCCTCATAGATTGTAAGCTCTTGTGAGCGGGGCCCTCACTCCTCTTGTGTCCTCCACTCTATCTCCTCATAGATTGTAAGCTCTTGTGAGCGGGGCCCTCACTCCTCTTGTGTCCTCCTCTCTATCTCCTCATAGATTGTAAGCTCTTGTGAGCGGGGCCCTCACTCCTCTTGTGTCCTCCTCCTATCTCCTCATAGAGTGTAAGCTCTTGTGAGCGGGGTCCTCACTCCTCTTGTGTCCTCCTCCTATCTCATCATAGATTGTAAGCTCTTGTGAGCGGGGTCCTCACTCCTCTTGTGTCCTCCTCCTATCTCCTCATAGATTGTAAGCTCTTGTGAACGGGGCCCTCACTCCTCTTGTGTCCTCCTCCTATCTCCTCATAGATTGTAAGCTCTTGTGAGCGGGGCCCTCACTCCTCTTGTGTCCTCCTCCTATCTCCTCATAGATTGTAAGCTCTTGTGAACGGGGCCCTCACTCCTCTTGTGTCCTCCTCTCTATCTCCTCATAGATTGTAAGCTCTTGTTATCGGGGCCCTCACTCCTCTTGTGTCCTCCTCCTATCTCCTCATAGAGTGTAAGCTCTTGTGAGCGGGGTCCTCACTCCTCTTGTGTCCTCCTCCTATCTCCTCATAGATTGTAAGCTCTTGTGAGCGGGGCCCTCACTCCTCTTGTGTCCTCCTCCTATCTCCTCATAGACTGTAAACTCTTGTGAGCGGGGCCCTCACTCCTCGTGTGTCCTCCTCTCTATCTCCTCATAGATTGTAAGCTCTTGTGAGCGGGGTCCTCACTCCTCTTGTGTCCTCCTCTCTATCTCCTCATAGACTGTAAGCTCTTGTGAGCGGGGTCCTCACTCCTCTTGTGTCCTCCTCTCTATCTCCTCATAGATTGTAAGCTCTTGTGAGCGGGGTCCTCACTCCTCTTGTGTCCTCCTCCTATCTCCTCATAGACTGTAAACTCTTGTGAGCGGGGCCCTCACTCCTCTTGTGTCCTCCTCTCTATCTCCTCATAGATTGTAAGCTCTTGTGAGCGGGGTCCTCACTCCTCTTGTGTCCTCCTCCTATCTCCTCATAGATTGTAAGCTCTTGTGAGCGGGGTCCTCACTCCTCTTGTGTCCTCCTCCTATCTCCTCATAGACTGTAAGCTCTTGTGAGCGGGGTCCTCACTCCTCTTGTGTCCTCTCTATCTCCTCATAGATTGTAAGCTCTTGTGAGCGGGGCCCTCACTCCTCTTGTGTCCTCTCTATCTCCTCATAGACTGTAAGCTCTTGTGAGCGGGGCCCTCACTCCTCTTGTATCCTCCTACTATCTCCTCAAAGATTATAAGCTCTTGTGAGCGGGGCCCTCACTCCTCTTGTGTCCTCCTCTCTATCTCCTCATAGATTGTAAGCTCTTGTGAGCGGGGTCCTCACTCCTCTTGTGTCCTCCTCTCTATCTCCTCATAGATTGTAAGCTCTTGTGAGCGGGGTCCTCACTCCTCTTGTGTCCTCCTCTCTATCTCCTCATAGATTGTAAGCTCTTGTGAGCGGGGTCCTCACTCCTCTTGTGTCCTCCTCCTATCTCCTCGTAGACTGTAAACTCTTGTGAGCGGGGCCCTCACTCCTCTTGTGTCCTCCTCTCTATCTCCTCATAGATTGTAAGCTCTTGTGAGCGGGGTCCTCACTCCTCTTGTGTCCTCCTCCTATCTCCTCATAGATTGTAAGCTCTTGTGAGCGGGGTCCTCACTCCTCTTGTGTCCTCCTCCTATCTCCTCATAGACTGTAAGCTCTTGTGAGCGGGGTCCTCACTCCTCTTGTGTCTCTCTCTATCTCCTCATAGATTGTAAGCTCTTGTGAGCGGGGCCCTCACTCCTCTTGTGCTCCTCTCTATCTCCTCATAGACTGTAAGCCCTTGTGAGCGGGGTCCTCACTCCTCTTGTGTCCTCTCTATCTCCTCATAGACTGTAAGCTCTTGTGAGCGGGGCCCTCACTCCTCTTGTATCCTCCTACTATCTCCTCATAGATTGTAAGCTCTTGTGAGCGGGGCCCTCACTCCTCTTGTGTCCTCCTCTCTATCTCCTCATAGACTG